>JAECMU010001151.1:0-10816 GCA_016106625.1 Dracogyra subfuscus | reverse complement strand
GGCTAGTATGTATTGATGTATGAATATCTATATATTGTATGTATGTCGAGGTTGACTTTTACAAGTATCCAATGTTCAAACGGGGAAACACACTTTAAAAGTAGACTCGAGATTGGCTCGATAACCGTTACTTTTTCGAGGTGCATGCATTTTTAGTATTACGAAGAAAAACAATGTTTTGGAGCATTATAAAATCATGATGACTAGAAACATTTCGGATGCACAAAAATGGATTTCTAAACAATAAAATGGAAGTAGCTTCTAATTTAAACCATACAAAACTGCTTTAATGTTGAAAAATATGTCGTAGTGTTTAAACCCTGTAACTCTGTTTGGTATGTTGCTTATTGCTATAGTTATTTGCAGGATAAAGAACAGTTTGCAGCGGCTGTGTCAATCAAACTGAAGCACAAAGGATTGTTGGTGCTATGCTGCCGTCCACGTACTGAAATGATACCAGTACTGCCATCTGGCGGGAACATAGTATCCAAATTAAATGAATCTATTCAGCTGGATCTCCCAAGTCAAGCATTCAGTAAACCTGGAAATGTTGTTCTTACGGTAAAATGTTTATGTTGCGAATTTCGGCGTTTGTCTCTCATAACGATTTGACTATTTTGTTAGTTTTTAAACACTGTATGGCTAAAACACTGACCAATGTGACATAAACTAAAAAGACATCAAAAGGAATACAAATTACGCCTCTCTCTCTCTCTCTCTCTCTCTCTCTCTCTCTCTCTCTCTCTCTCTCTCTCTCTCTCTCTCTCTCTCTCTCTCTCTCTCTAATAGTTAAACATAAACAGCTATGCTGCACAAGCATATAAGACATTTACACTGAATACTAAAGGTGGAACATGCATCTCCTTGAACGTACAAATTATCAATGTCAAATAGTATTTTGGCGCTAAACCCATGGGCGTTGTTAAGCACGAGAAAGAAAATCTTTATAATTACAGTGGCATAAATAGAACAGCTTGCTTTATATATCGTGTAGTTACGTATTATACCTCTCGCAGACATGGCATTACAAATCTATATCTGAATTATTCTTCGACTGATTCTCATGCATCGCCAAAATTAAAATTTTGGCGCCAAACCAGCTCTTTGTCGTAATAATCAATAATTTTCCAATTTCGTCTTTTTCAGGTTGATGAAGTCTCAAAAGTGCCCCAGACGGACCACATTTTATCCCTGTCACATTTCTTCAACGTGAGGCATTCCTCTGGCTCCGATCCTGTCAAAGATGTCACAGTGACCTTGCCGACCCCTGATGGTTTTAAAGGTGATGGCGAAGTGGTAATAATGTCAAGGTCGGGGTCACCAGCTTATAATGATGACAGTGATGATAACAATGGTGATCATGGTGAACATTGGCAAGAAAAGGCGAAATGGATGATAATGGATGTGAAGCCTCTGGTTGCGGGGAAAAGTGTTTCATTCAAAACTAGTAAACTTGGCTTGTACGTTATTTGAATATTTCTGTATCATTAACCTAAAAATATTCACTTTAAAACTGTTCCAATTTATCAATAACGTTTATATTGCTAATGATGTTACGTGAATAATAAGACAAATGTGTCTAATTGTAACAACAGATTTAACACTCTCTTCGTATTTGACAATGGCATCGCATATATTGGCTTAACAGTAAGCTACTGGAAACTAATATACAATTTTCACAAATACCTATATTGTTATGGACATATTATTTCATACTTTATTATGTATAAATTTGTAAATATAATACTCAAAAGAATTTAAGGGTCAAAAATTTAGTTTCAGAGTGTATTACATTAATGATGTAAACTACACCAAAAATGTTATTTATTGTTCAATATTTACAAAAAACTACAAATAAACGTCACTGTATACAAGAAAGTCACATGACATGCTGTCAAAGTTGAAGGTTGTCAAACATGGATTTTACACATTAGCACATTCGTTTAATAGTGGCGCGAATACACTCGACACATCGTTGCCTCAAGCTGTTGATCAGACGTCTGAAGAACTGTTGGGGAATGGCCTGCCACTCTGCCATAAGAAGTTGACCCAGATCATGAAGGTTGGCCGGAGGGGCATGGTTTTCCCGAACTCTCCTGTCTAATTCGTCCCAGTCGTTCTCTATTGGGGCCAAGTCAGGCGAATATGCTGGCCAATCCATCCTGGCGATACCTTGTTGTCTGAGAAAGTCCGTTACCACCCTGGCGCGGTGGGGTCTGGCATTGTCATCCTGCAGAACTGCCCCGCCGCCAATCTGCTGAAGGCCTGGGAGAACAAACGGCCGGATAATCTCATTCAGATAGCGGATTCCATTCAGATTGCCATCCACCACACAGAGGGGGGTCCTGTGGTGGATAGAGATGCCGCCCCATACCATGACGCTGCCACCATCGAACCTGTGACGTTAACCTCAGCGAAGCGCTCCCCAGGACGTCTGTAGACACGAACCCGACCATCGTTGAACTGGAGACTAAACCTGGACTCATCAGTGAACATCACTCGACCCCACTGAACACGTTGCCACCGCAGATGAAGCGTGCACCAGTGACGTCTGGCCGTTCTTTGACGTGGTAGGAGAGGTGGTCGAACAGCCTGGCGACGGCAGCGTAGATTATTGGCTCTCAGACGATTGCGTATGGTTTGATCAGACACTCGAGTTCCAGTCGCAGTCCGCAGATTGTCACGTAATCGGCGTGCAGTGGTTGTGCGTTGACGTAGAGCCATTCGGGGTCTTCGTTGCTTGGTACCGTTGCCAAAGTCGGCCAACGACACTCTGACTGACACCAAGGCTCAGAGCAACATTTCTTTGCGTATTGCCATCCTGAAGCCCTTCCTCGATCTTCGATAGTCAGTTGACGTCGTATCACTGTCGAATTTGGAGTGTGCACCGTACACGAACACAAGCTCCAATTATACAGAAATTAAGCATTGGGAACATGGAGTACACGTGCAAAGCGTGCAAATGAAGCGCTTTGTGAAACAGCAAGTTATGGGCACTTAGCAGACCTTTCGCTTTCGCCCTAATTTACGTTCAAATGTAAGCATGTTTTCGCCATTAGAACTAGTCGACAGTGTCAATGACAGTGGATTTTAATTCATTTATGGGTTGTTTATACCCACTTTCGTCAAAATGGAACAATACCATGCGTGACATTATGGTCTAGCTAATATAATTGACATTCAGAAAATAATGTCGAAAATATCATCTGATCCTTAAATTCTTTTGAGTAGTATATTTAACGGTAAATAGTAAATGTTATAATTTCTAAAATATAGATATACATTTGCGCTGTGATTAATGGCTAAGTATTGTTTGTGAGATTCTACGTACCTGAAGTTGCACACTATGTGCAAAGATAATACTCCAATCAATTCAAAACATCTGTGTACAGTATTACCCATAAGACATCTAGTAACCCATCATCAATTCATCATAAAATTATCAATTCTATTTAATTTGTATGTGTTAACTTTCATTACTCTTTAGAACAGCTCCAGTGGAAGTTGAAAAGTGGACCACAAAGACGAACATTACAAGTGATACTGCACGAAGATACGTCAAACGATCTCACCAAGTGATTTGTTTCATGGCAGTCGGGAAGTGTCTAAAATACAATACGTTTGATATCGTCATAGAATGCTTACACCCTGATCAGTGTTCTCGCAGGCTGGACGAATGGGCTAAAGATGACTATAAGAAGCTGAGAGTCAGCGGTGATTTCCATGCTCAGCAGGCTTCGAAATTCCGTTTTCAGTTACACGGGAATCTCAGCAGCGTGTACACGTTACAGGATCTTTCCCTGGAAATGTTTCCAGGACAGGCTAGCCACCAGAGCCTCATTCTGAAGGTAAAAGACGTGAGAGAGGCTCCAACAGGAAGTGTAGCCATCTTGAAGCAAGGTAATGTCGGGCTGAGGCTGATCACTCATCTCCCTTTATTCCTACAGGAACAGCTCTTGTGTGGGACGTCAGACAACGCATTGGCGACAGAATATGATTTTAATTTATCTGTAGATTACAATGACAATCCACAGGCTTGTGCACTTTCGACTGATCGTAGTCTAGACAAAAGCGAAAACCCCAAAGATGTTGAAGAACTGGTGACGTCATTAACATTGGAAACTAGCCAAGACGACTCGGCGCCATCTGCGCCACAACGTGCTCTCGCTGTTGATACAACAGAAGCAGAGGATAACATTAAACATTCAGAAACGTCTGAACCAATAGATGGTTCGGATGATCTGCAGACTCTATTTGACTTCAGCGATAGAAGAACATTGTTGAGCGCACAAATGCTACCAGACCCGGCTCTGTCTAGTAATACAATCAGCAGCAAAGGCGGTGTTGAGGTTTTACCCAGTACCAAGACGAATTTACCAAATAACATAAATAATAACAAGAGCCATGATGTCGAAGCGTTACCCAGTTTCGCCACGTCTTTGCCTAGTGACATGGACAACGACATCGTCCATGGCACCGAAGTGTCACCGTTCATTAATACTACCATGAACAGCAATAACAACAACATAAACAATGGTAGTGCGCTACCCAGCTCCACGACATTCTTTCCACTTCATTATGATGATGTTCATGGCAGGGTACGGGAGGTAACAGATGATGGTGAGTTGGTTTAGTAGACTTTGTTCATTGATACTGAGATAGCTAGACTGACAGCAAGCGTGGACCACGAAATGGAAATACCATTCATCTCATCATCATTCATATGTTTGTTATGCCCCCACCCCACTCCAAAAAATATAATAATAATAATAATAAAAATAATACATAAAATAATAATAATAAATTAAAGTATATATTAATAATAATATTATTAATAGTTGTCTTTATAAGCAGGAGAAATTCATACGCATGTTAAAAATAGACCTATTTATAAGCAGAAGGGAAATGCATATTTTCTGTTCTGTAAAAACTAACGGGATAAAGCTATTACAGCACATTAATTAACATATTCTTATTATGTCTTAATACTGTCAAACACATTTGGTGTCTAGTTATTCATAACTACAAATATACAAACAAACAAAAATATATAAGAAATGTATATTTCTACTATCAAACAACTTGCACTTAACACATTTTATAACTCTAATCATTCACTGCACAGGGCCGTAGCCAGGATGTTTTGTTGGGGGGGGGGGGAACAACAGAGGAGTCAATAGTCTAAAAGTCCTTAAATGGATAAGAAGAGAATTTTCTTTAAGTTTCAATTTTTTTCAGGATATTTTGTTCCCCCCACCCTTCACCCTCGCTAGCTACGACCCTGCTTCAGATACCAAGCGTCTAGAGAAAACATTGCTGCTGCTTGTTTTATTGGCATCGAATTGATACGCTGATTATTTTGTCGGAGATATTTCTATTTCAGCGTCATTCAAGCGAGAACTAGTTCTCTGGCTGTCGCAGGTGATCATTGATGTGTGGTGGAAAGTGGGCATCTACCTGGGCTTCTCAAACCACCTCCTTACAGAGTACGATCATCGACTACATACTGGACCACTGGAAAAGTCAAAACTGGTAGCTAACTAGAAACAAATACCCTATTGTTTTGTTATGATTGTAAATGATATGCAACAGTAGGTAAAAGGAATATAAACTGGGTGGGGGAGGGGGCTGGTGGATGCAAAACCAGCTAAAGTTTGTTTTGTTTAATGAGCGCGTTCATTAATTCCTCATTCATTTATTCATCATCATTGTATGTTAAACATTTGGTATTTTTGACACATAGTCGTAGAGGAATACCACTATATGTTTTCCATACGCGGCAAGGGAACGTTAAACAAGTGATGGCAACGTTGACAGCTGAGAAACATGAACGTGCTTTAGGCATGCTTCAAGTCGGCATTTCGTGTAGAGTCATCGCACAGAGGTTTGGATGCCACCATTGAACAATCATTAGACTCCACAGGAGATACCAGCAAACAGTAACCACCAGGGACCGTCAACGACGTGTTACGACACCACGACAAGATCGCTATATTGTTCGCCTCTGTATTCGTGATCGAAAGCTGCCAGTTGCCAGGAATGCACCAACTGTTCAATGTCGATGAGGGACTTATCCTGACTGATCGACATCGAAATAAGAGCCGACGATTGGCCGGAAGGTATCGTCATTGACGATTACAACGCATCTCACGTCGTCCACAAATGAACAACCTTAGATAACTGGAAAACACACTACAGCAGGAGTGGAATGCTATCCCCAGAACACTATTCGTAGACTTATCTGGTCGATGAGAAGACGCTGCATGGCGTGTGTTGCTGTAGATGGTGGTCATACGCGCTATTGACTTTTCATTGTGACCCCACGTGTCTAAATTAAAACTAATCAATGATTGTACATCCCTTTTCGTGTCTTGTCATTATCAGTCATCCATCTATTGCTGTTCACAACAAAACATTTTATTTCTCAAGTATTCTTTTCGAAATCCAAACATTTCTTGGTGATGTGTTTTCAATGCTGTTCAGTATATAATTGCACTTTTGATCGGTTGTTTGTGTGTTTTTTGCAGCTCTTAACGGGATATTTTCAACAGACTGAACACCAAGAGGACCTGGGGCTGAGAAAACTAGTGGACGCTTTACACAAGGTGCACAAGAGTGACGGCATTAACTGCATCATCGAACATCTACAGGCATAGTGAGTAGAGGCTAGGGGATGCATCTTTAACAACTGCAATAGAGACGTGATGTAGCCCAGTGGTAAGGAGCTCGCTTGATGCACGGTCGGTTTGGGATCGATTCACGTCGGTGAGCCTATTGAGCTGTTTCTTGTTCCAGTCAGTGCACAACGACTGGTATATCAAAGGCCGTGGTATGATGTCTACATATGAGATGGTGCATATAAAAGATCCCTTACTACTTATGGAATAAATGCACTTGGTTTTCTCTCTAAGATAATATGTCAACGTTACCAAATGTTTAACATCCAATAGTCGATAATTAATAAACCAATGTGATCTAGTGGTGTCGTTTAACAAGCAAACTTTAAATTTAACAACAATAATGCAATGATTTACTAGCATCTGTTGGCTAGCGTATGAGAAACGAAATGCAGCAAACGATTACTCTTCTGTATTCAGAATACCATGAATTCCAAGGTATATTACACACTGCAGGTTATTAATAGTAGTCAAGGAGTACTGGTTGGTCTACTTTATA
The DNA here is from genome assembly GCA_016106625.1 of Dracogyra subfuscus. Classification (NCBI taxonomy): domain Eukaryota; kingdom Metazoa; phylum Mollusca; class Gastropoda; order Neomphalida; family Peltospiridae; genus Dracogyra; species Dracogyra subfuscus. Next base: position 3,640 of record JAECMU010001151.1, on the reverse strand, counting down.
CTGAGAGAAAGGAATATTGTGTATGAAAACACTTCAGCTCATTATTATATCGGGGAGTTTCAAATATAACGATGACATTTGGTTTAGCCTGTCCGTAGTACTAAACCAAATAATATCCGGCTAGGTCAAAGTTCGAGGCTCCTAACTTTTGATAGAGCAGTTACTACCACAAGTCCAGTCAATGGTGATAAATGTGACTGTGTATGTTGTAAAACAAACATTGGTTTCATCGGAGCACAAAATGCATGCAATTTTATTACCACTATTTCAAGTATCCTTGCGCTTGATAAGTACTTAAATTTTGTGCGAAGTAGTGATATAAAAACATTCGGTTATCTATAAAATGAACCATGAAACGTACCATTTTCTTCGGTTAATATTTTGAGGCAGGAGTTGTAGCATTGATATTTATGGGTCATAATTTGGTTAATATGTTGCATGTAGTGTTTTTAAACACAAATGTTAACATGGTCGGCTACGGGATTTTATTTGTACAACCTGTTAGGGAAGAAAGCTACTGCTGCAGTACGGTCTACTCCATGGCAACAGACGTAATAGGTATTTTGTATGCATCTTTCTATAGTCGAAATAATAAACGTTCAAAATTTAAAATCAAATTCGCAGGATACCGATTGGAACGGGAAATAATTCAGTGGGTTCAACACGGGGAATCGATTCTGCGATCCATGTAAAACTACTCAGTTGTATCCCAGCGTTCAGGCACAGGATGTAACTTGATGGATATGTGGTTAGAGATCGATCATTCAAGCAGTGGCCCTGTGTCGGGCGGATACTCTACCACTGAGCTACATCCAGATTCCTGGAACTACCGAAATCCAATTTCGTCTTAATAGGCGGTAGTGATTTAAAATGGATGAACACTTTCGATAGATCAGACTTTCTTCAAGATCTGACGACTCAGCTGAAAAGAATTAACGACCTATCGTGAATCAAATTAGTTCTGTACCTCTGGGGTGTTTGTGGAGAATTGTACGCCATTTTCTCAAGAGATATAACTGCGTTTGATTTATTTGATTCTTACTGTTAATCAGATTGCCCATTACTTTTTCATTAAAAAAATTGAACAAAGATTTGATGGCCACAGATCGTATATACCGATGTGAATAAAAGGGAGCAAATTTAGCTTTTGTTAATAAAGATGGATTGGATAATATGTTTAATTACTGATTTCCAGTGGATGTGCGAGTCTGTAGCTCGATAGAAAATCACCCCCAACCCTGACCACCCCCCACTATTAGCTGTATTATCTGTTAACTTGTCAATTATGTTTCATGTTGAAAAAGAAAATAGAAACTACATCTCCAACTTGTGACTTCCTTTCCTTCATTTAGGTTTGTCAACAAATAAGAAAACAAAAGCAACTACTCTGTGTTAATAACATACCATAACATTAAAATAAAACGAATATTGTGGAACAAATATTTAAAGAAGAAAACAGTTGAAGTTGCCCTTTATCGCAACTCTGCAATCATTATAATTTGGTACAAAGATATCGAAATAAAACACTGATGGTAATATATTTTCAATATTTGTTTGTAACAAGTATAAAATTAAAAATTAAAATAAAACGTTATTTTTACATTGTACGGTTTAAACTGTAATACATCTTTTTAATGTTTTATTACACGGAATTTTCCTCAGTTTGTATTTTGTACAAATAAATGGCAGTGCGTTAGCAGTCAATAATTCACTTGTTTATGTTTGTCAGTCAGCAGATTATAAAAAGAAGGAATAACAACGACCATCATGACAGTAGCCGTTTCTCCAGATGGGTTGTATCTCAGGAAATATCAAAGGCTACTTTGTTTCAACAGTTTGGTAAGAATAATTTAATATAATTATTACATACTGCTATTCATACGTTTACAGTAAACGTATTAAAACGTTTACTGATGTTGACGTAATGCTGTATATAGAGAATAATACACGAGTGGCCGTTAGATACTATTATCTCACAACGAATTGTTTTAAAATGTAACGAGCGAGTTTGATACGTTTTTAAACAACGAATTGTGAGATAAATAGTATTTAACGGACACACTTGTATTATTCTATTTCTTACATATTATCATAAACCAGCTGGTGTGTAAGAAAATGAGTTATGTTCTCACCAAAGGGTACGAAAGAGAAATAAACAAGATATAATCGACATATATATTATACACAAAACAGACTTGCATACATGTTGAGTGTTTTCCTAATACAGGTAGTTCAAGACGGATTTGATTATATTTTAAATATACATGTACATGCATTTGGTTGTGTGTGTGTGTGTGTGTGTGTGTGTGTGTGTGTGTGTGTGTGTGTGTGTGTGTGTGTGTGTGTGTGTGTGTGTGTACAATACTACATATACATATATATTATACATATAGATTTTTAGCTCCTCTTTATTTCCTTAAGTTGTGTTTGATTAACAAATCTTATCGCGAACTATTTTCTTCTGTTTTTCTTCTTCGTTTCTTTTTAATTTTGTTTTCTAGCCCTGTGCTTATAAACCTTAAAGTCTAGACTTTAATAAAGTCCTGACTTTAACGTCATGGTAATGCTATTCAAATAGTATTGCGTTAAAGTCTGGACTTAATTAAAGTCTAGACTTTAATTTTTATAAGCTCAGGCCCTGTTGAGGGTTTTCTTTTCGGTTTTTTTTATCCCTCACAGATATGCCAGCTCCTACATCAGATGAATTTCTAGTTAATCTTGTTTTGAGGCTGGAACCAAACTTTCTGCTCGGCATCAAACTAGGTTTGACATACGCGGAAACAGAACATATTCGTCAAGATTCTTCGTGTATTGGCCCGGAGTATAAGATGTTTACGGTACACTACTTTGATACTTTGAATTAAAATATTTGGGTCTGTCTCTGTCTGATCTGTCTGTCTGCTTGTCTGTTGGCATGTATATCTTTCTGTATGATTAATAGAGAGCAGACTTGAAATGTACATACCGGCCTCGGTGGTGTCGTGGTTAAACCATCGGACTTAAGGCTGGTAGGTACAGGGTTCGTAGCCCGGTACCGGCTCCCACCCAGAGCGAGTTTTAACGACTCAATGGGTACGTATAAGACCACTACACCCTCTTCATTTTCACTAACAACTAACCCACTGCTGTGGAAAGACAGCCCAGATAGCTGAAGTGTATGCCCAAGACAGCGTGTTTGGACCATAATTGGATATAAACACGAAACTAAGTTTAAAGGCATATTGTCACAGATCACAGACCTATTTAATTACCTGAACTAAAATAATTTGATTTGTCTCTAAATGTACTTTAATCAGCCATCTTCTTAACCACCATACTCCATTTATTAATGATATCTTGTAAAAATAACTGAATTATGGCAATGGTCCATAATTCAAACACTAAAATTGCCGAGAGGTTTGGCATGGATTTCACTCCATCATTGTTCAGTTAAGGTGATGCAATAACTAGATTTGGTTTCCAACAATTAATGTAATTTTTATTTATTATCCATTTGTAGAGAAAAGAGAACCTGTGTCAGTATGCCTTTAAATGAAATAAAATGAAACACACATATGCCAGAGTGTGTATATGTTAGTTCATGTTTGTTTCTAAATGTGTGTTGAACTTTCTGTCAGTCCGTAGGTCTTATAGTTGCATC
>JAECMU010001137.1:0-10451 GCA_016106625.1 Dracogyra subfuscus | reverse complement strand
TTCAACCCGTGAAAATTAACACTAAGTTCAGTTAATCTACAAACCTGTAACACATTTGGATAAAGTTACAGTTGAGTGAAACACGAGTCTGTGACTTCAAAATGGTGAAATACCCTCTAAACTAAACTCGTCTCCATAACTGTTACGTCTCAGACGGACGTGCCTTTTTGAATATGAGATTTATGATATTAAAAATACCAGGATGACCAAAAACACTTCTAAACAGTGAAATTTAAGTAAAGTATGATCTTAGTTATCAAAAACGCCTCTAATAGTAAAACATATGCCTTAGTGTTTAAAAACTAGGGTATGTCACTTTAACTAAGCCAGAAGTGCGCGCACATACAACACTTGCATTTATCCATGTTTGGAGGGGAGGGACGTGGCCCAGTAGTAATGCCCCCGCCATATGCACGGTCGGTGTGGGATCGATCCCCGTCGAGGGCCCACTGAACTATTTCTGGTTCCAGTCAGTGCACCACGACTGGTATATCAAAGCCCGTGATATCTATTATCCTGCCTGTGGGATGTGCATACAAAAGATCCCTTGCTACTAATGGAAAACAATGTAGCGTGTTTCCTCTCTAAGAATATATATCAAAATGACCAAAGGTTTGACATCTAATAGCCGATGATTTATTAATCAGTGCGTTCTAGTGGTGGCGTTAAACAAAGCAAACGTTCCTTTTATATCCATGTTTGGCGGAGTTATGGCCCTTGAACATAGAAGATATGAACATTTGTTGGGTCTGATATGGGATTGCTTTAGCAGTTCTCCCAGAATGCTTGCTTTAAATGGACTCGCACCGAATGAAAGACCGCGAGCACGGAGAACTACTCCTCTAGTCCCGTTAACCAGCCTCGGTGGTGTCGTGGTTAAACCATAGAACATAACGCTGGTAGGTACAGGGTTCGCAGACCGGTACCGTCTCCCACCCAGAGCGAGTTTTGACGACTCAGTGAGTAGATATAAGATCACTATACACCAGCTTCTCTTCTCTCTCTCTCTCTCTCTCTCTCTCTCTCTCTCTCTCTCTCTCTCTCTCTCTCTCTCTCTCTCTCTCTCTCTCTCTCTCTCTAAATACTAACCCACTGTACTAGACAAACAGCCCAGGTAGCTAAACCCAATACAGCGTGCGTGAATCTTAACGGGATATATGCATGAACATAATCTGAAATAACATCTAGCACTATTATATTAGTTTTTCCCTTTACGATTTAGTTCGTTTCGTTTCTTTCAGGGTTCAGCCTTTCATTCTGCCACCTCGTGTCATACGTGACAATCCGCCAAGTATTCTGGGACAGGGCTGGATTTGGCGAATCGGTGATCATGGCAGGAGGGGGGCTGGGGGCGTTCTGCATGCCAATGTTCAACACCTTTCTCTTGGAAACATTCGGCTGGAGGGGAACTTTTCTTTTACTCAGCGGTTTGCTGTTTAACATCTGTTTGTTAGGAATGGTCACCCATACATTCAAACGACTCTGCCTTCAGTCCGATCGCTGTGACAAAGATGTCGATGTTCATTCGAGGAATGACAAACAAGAAGAACAAACGCAATGCATGGAAGACCAGTTTGAAAGTCACAGTAAAAACCAAGTGCAATGTATGGATGACCAGTTTGAACATCACGGTGAAGTCCAAACGCAATGTATGGATGACCAGTTTAAAATTGACAGTAAAAAACAAGTGCAATGTATGGGTGACCAGTTTGAACATCACGGTGAAGTCCAAATGCAATGTATGGATGACAAGTTTGAAATTCACAATACAAACCAAGTGCAATGTACGGATGACCAGTTTGAACATCACGGTAAAGTCCAAACGCAATGTATGGATGACCAGTTTGAAACTCACAGTAAACAACAAACGCAGTGTATGGATGACCATTTTGAACATCACAGTAAAACCCAAAAGCATTGTATGGATGACGAGTTTGAACATCATAGTAAAAAACAAACGCAAGGTATGGATGACCAATTTGAACATGATGGTAAAGTTCAAACGCAAGGTATGGATGATCAGTTCGAACATCACGGTAAAGAATATCCAAATCACGAATATGAATCTGAAGCAGGCCCCAGGTCATTGCAAAGAAGTGCTCAGATGTGTTTCGAACCTGGCGCTCATAATGGGAATCGGGAAACCGAGCTTAACGATAAGTTGTTGTACCATTGTCCTGAAGTCCAAACACTGCCTCTTGACGAATTAGATAACACACGAGAAAGCGCATCCAGTGGCAGAGTAAGGCAACAGCGTGACGTTTTCCAAGCGGATGGAATTCAGAATCAACATTACTGTCACATCTACAGCAAGCAAATTGAAATTGAATGTAAGCAAAATGATGTTGACTGTAAGCAAATTGAAGTTGGTAACAAGCAAAATGAAATTGATGACAAACAAACTGAACTTGAATATAAGCAAAATGAAGTTGATGGCAAGCAAATTAAAATTGAATTAATACAAAATGATGTTGACTGTAAGCAAATTGAAGTTGGTAACAAGCAAAATGAAATTAATGAAAGAAAACCTGAACTTGAATATAAGCAAAATGAAGTTGATTGCAAGCAAATTGAAATTGAATTAATACAAAATGATGTTGACTGTGAGCAAATTGAAGTTGGTAACAAGCAAAATGAATTTGATGACAAACAAACTGAACTTGAATATAAGCAAAATGAAGTTGATGACAAGCAAATTAAAAAATGTAAGCAAAATGAAGTTTATAACAAGCAAACTGAAGTTGACTGTAAGCAAAATGTAGTTGATGGCAAGCAGATTGAAACTGATAGCAAGAAAACTGAAGTTAATGCAAAGCAAACTGAACCCGACTGTAAGCAAAATGAAGGTAATGGCAAGCTAATTAAACTCGACAGCATGCAAAATGAAGTTAATGGCAAGCACATTGACGTTGGTGACAAGCAGGAAATCCAAGAAGAGCTTAATGGACAACTAAACGTATTACAACAAAGCAAGGGTGTTCAGACTCAATACCACACCAAAGAACAGTCGAATACCATCCAGCAGTGGAACGAAACGGACGAACAGTTAGAAGATGAAGAAGAGCAACGCGTTGGACAACGTCATCATGGGCAGAGCAAGGCAGCATCACTGTATAGTTATTTGGGCTTGCAAGTGTTTAAGGATATAAAATTCCTTGTCCTCATTCTAGAAATGATACCCATGTGGTTGTGTCTAACAGCCGAACTGTTTCTTCTAGTGGACATTGTAGGAGAGAAAGGATTCGACCTAAAAGCCGGATCATATTTCCTGTCTGCGTATTCAATCGCGTCTGTCGTTGGAAACGTGTTCGGCGGGGTTCTGACGACCGTGTTTGGCGTACGAGGACTCTTATTGGCTGGCGTCGGCGCCTGCTGTGCCAGTTGGACCGCGTTGGGTATTTCGTTCGTGGGTAGTTTCCTCCCACTGATGGTGCTGGTGATTTTGGCGGGATTTCTGCTGGGACTGCTATCGCTCTGCAATCCTGTCATCGTGCTGGAACTGGTCGGTTCAGAGCTTTACGCCTCGTCTCTCGGTCTCCTGTTTGGAATTTCTGGCTTGGCAGACCTCATTAGTGGCCCTCTAGGAGGTATGTGTTAACGAGAATGATTAAAAATAAAAATGTATTATCATGATGTTGGTTATAATGCTAGGACTGGCCTCGGTGGTATCATGGTTTAAACCATCGGACATAAGGCTGGTAGGTACAGGGTTCGAAGGCCGGTGCAGGCTCCCAGCCAGATCGAGTTTTAACGACTCAGTGGGTAGTGTAAGACCACGTACGTGTGTTAACAATTTCAAGACATACGACTGGTTGCTCCTAGGTGATGATCAGGCCACCAGTGCTATACATCCAATAACAACCAGCATGATGGTAATCGATTACATTGTGACTTATAGTTAACCTGACGATCATGTGTCTGTGACGCGTAAGTCAGCTACAAATGCAACGGCTGTAAATAACATTTAGTCGAAAAAGATTTTAAAATTTGATTGAAACCTGGTTTTTGAGGATATGTAAGAAATAGAATAATACATTCGTGTCCGTTAGATACCATTTATCTCACAACTCGTTTAAAATCTATCACACTCGCTTTCGCTTATTAGATACATATAAAAACAACTATTTGTGAGATAAATGTTATCTAAGGATCACTCATGTAATATTCTCTATATCATTATTTTTTTAATTATCTTTTATAATTTTTTTATGTTGATATTTGGTTACGAAATATTTTACAACTGTTTTGGTAATTTTCAGGCACTATTCGTGACGTCAGCGGAAGCTACACCTTGATGCTTTATGGGATATCAGGCGTGCTGTTCTGTAATGGCATCATCACGTTGTTTCTAGCGTGGCTCAACTCAAAGCAGCAGCCCAAGGAATTGGATCTCTACGTGTCCACAGAAACGGCCATCACTAGCTTGTAGACAATGTTGTACCAACCGGTCTCGGTTCGGATCCCAGTCGAGGCATTGGATTTTTAATCCAGATGCTGACTCCAAACTCTGAGTGAGTGCTCCGCAAGTCTCAGTGGGTAGATGTAAACCACTTGCACCGACCAGTGATCCATAACTTGTTCAATAAAGGCCATGGTTTGTGCTATTCTGCCTGTGGGACGCGCAAATAAAAGATCCCTTGTTGCCTATCGCAAAAGAGTAGCCTATGTGGCTATATGTTTGACGTCCATTAGCCGAAGATAAGATAAAAATCAATGTGCTCCAGTGGTGTCGTAAAATAAACCAAACTTTACTTTTTTTTATACTGCACCACGCTTCAGTCCAGTTAAAATTAGCTCCACTATTACATGTGGATCTAACAGCAGCCAGTTGGAGCTCATGTCCATCAATCAAAACCTTACTTGCAGAATCATGCCAGTGATTTGAAAATAATTTGAAAACATTCCGAATTATCCTGAGGGTATACGGCATGTTTCCCGTGAATTAGAATGCCTTAAAACATGTTTTTTTTTATACAATAAATAATTTGTAATATAAAACTGAATAAAATAATAAAATAATTTCTAATGCAAAATTGAAGCCTGATAACCAATCCCGTACGTATTGGTATAGTTCTCTGTACTGCAGCCAATACTCGCTCAATATATTTAAAGTTGTATGCTCCCAAATAACGTTATAAATGGCGAAGTGCGATTGGTCAATATTTAAATAATTATTTACAGACGAAATGTTACCTGGACATACTAGTCTACGCAGTGCTGGCTGTTAGTAATATGATTAAAATTAGTTCTACTGATCTAAATAAGGCATTTGTATATCTGTATTAAATATTTGTATTATTACATGATATATTGATGTGAGTGATTGTATGTGTTTGTATATGTGTTTGTGAATGTATTGTATTTAATGTATTTACTGTCCACCATCTTGTCACCTGTATTAAATATCTGTATTATTACATGATATATTAATGTGAGTGATTGTATGTGTTTGTATATGTGTTTGTGAATGTATTATAATTACCCCGTCAGCTAACCACTGGTGTTTTTTCTCGACATAATCATATGTCCGACGCCGATATAACCGTAATAATAATGTGTTGAGTGCGTCGTTAAATAAACCAAAAACAAAAACAAAAACAGTATTATAATTAATGTATTTACTGTCAACCATCTTGTCACGTGTATATAACAAAATGTTTATGTATATATTCCTCCTATGCCGTTGTGTGACGGCCCGAATGTAAATAAAGTCTTGTCTTGTTAAGAGGCACTTGTAACCACCTACTATGCACCCCTACTACCGGCGGTCATTAGTTAGTGCCGTGGGTAAGACCAGCTTTATTAGCAGCAGAGGATGAGGATGTCAGATAGATGCAGGGAAATATACAGAGACTGCACCCGTGGAGGAATATGAGACAGGTAGGCGATGGTGTGGCCAGCTCAGAAACAAGAGTCGGAAGAAACTGTCAGAGAGGTTCGAAAGAGATTGAAATCGTGGGAGAAATTGGAAAGTTTTTTTTATATTAAGATCATGAGAATGACAGGCAGAGGGTGATAGATGAGAACTATGAATGATTGTGTGAGGCAGCTTTGACGGGATTTGAACCACTGTCGTCAGATTTTGACTTTCTTGGAGAATACAACATCCATACACAGAAACAAAATGGTTGTTAAATAAAACAATATTTTTAAAATACTAATCAATATTATACCCAGGTGATTTTCCAGCCTTATATATTAGTTATGAAAATCCCTGGAATAAACCGGCCTCGGTGGCGTCGTGGTTAGGCCATCGGTCTACAGGTTGGTAGGTACAGGGTTCGAATCCAAGTCGAGGCATGGGAGTTTTAATCCAGATACCGACTCGAAACCCTGAGTGAGTGCTCCGCAAGGCTCAATGGGTAGGTGTAAACCACTTGCACCGACCAGTGATCCATAACTGGTTCAACAAAGGCCATGGTTTGTGCTATCCTGCCTGTGTGTCTAGGATCGATCCCCGTCAGCTAACCACTGGGGTTTTTCTCGACATAACCATATGTCCGACGCCGATATAACCGTCATTACAATGTGTTGAGTGCGTCGTTAAACAAAAAACAAACAACAACAACAACAACAAACAAAACAAAACAAATTATTGTATTCAAACGACCGGTACCAAAAATGACAATAAATTACCTATTATAAATAGAAATATGAGATGGTATTTACAATTGTACTGGAAAACATATGTAATTTGAAACAGACTATAACACCCAGTTTTATATTGAACACACATAAGACCAACCCTTTGCTTAGCTTAGTGCTTGTGAGTTGACCTGTCAGCTTTCATCAATATTGTCTGTTTCAAATTACATATGTTTTGCAGTAAAATCGTAAATACATCTCGTATCTCTATCTATAACAGGTCATTTATTGTCATTTTATCAACCGGTTGTTTGAATACCATAACAGGTTATAATAATACTGACACATTTTTATGGGTTTTTTTTTATTCCAGGGATTTTCATAACTTATATATAAGGCTGGAAAATCACCTGGGTATAATTTTACTTAGTACCTTTGTTTTAGTATAAAAGCAGTTCCGATTGTTTGGACAGTTACCGAAACTATAGAAATTAATCTAGTCATAATATATTGCCAATATACAAGCATATTGTGATTGCAGGCAGCAAAATAAATGAATTTGTAAAAGGAAAATACAATCCATCTTCGAACATCTTTAGGCAAAATAACAGTGGACATCTTTAGTCAAAATAGCAGTGGACTTCTTTAGTCAAAATTGCAGTGGACATATTTAGCCAAAATTGCAGTGCACATCCGTAACCAAAATAGCAGTGGACATCTTTAGTCAAAATTGCAGTGGAACATCTTTAGCCAAAATAGCACTGCATATTTGTAGCCAAAATAGCAGTAGACATCTTTAGCTACAACTGCAGTGGACATTTTTAGTCAACATTGCAGTGGACATCTTTAGCCAAAATAGCAGTGGACATCTTTAGCCACAATTGCAGTGCACATTCGTAGCCAAAATAGCAGTAGACATCTTTAGCCACAATTGCAGTGGATATCTTTAGCCAACATTGCAGTGGACATCTTTAGCCAAAATTGCAGTGGACATCTTTAGCAAAATAGCAGTGGACATCTTTATCCAAAATAGCAGTGGACATCTTTAGCCAAAATAGCAGTGGACATGTTTAGCCAAAATTGCTGTGGACACCTTTAGCCAAAATAGCAGTGGACATCCGTAACCAAAATAGCAGTGGACATCTTTAGTCAAAATAGCAGTGGACATCTTTAGCCAAAATAGCAGTGGACATCGTTAGCAAAATAGCAGTGGATATTTTTAGCCACAATAGCAGTGGATATCTTTAGCCAAAATTGCAGTGAACATCTTTAGCCAAAAGTTCAGTGTTGGTATTGCCACAATTATCCTCCATAACGGAATATGATCTGTATCAAGTGATTTTAGTATTTTAAAGTTAAAGTTTGTTTTGTTTAACGACACCACTAGAGCACATTGATTACTTAGTCATCGGCTATTGGATGTCAAACAGTTGGTAATTATGAAACGTAGTCATCAGAGGAACCCCGCTTCATTTTTTTTCTAATACAGCAAGAACTCTTTTATATGCACTGTCCCACAGACCAATTGCGGTGCATCGGTCGGTCAAAAAAAAAGAAGAAAAAAAAAGAAAAAAAAAAAAGAAGATAATCATGTGAATGGATCCACCTAGATTGTTCGATCCTGCGACACAAGCACCTCAATCGAGCACAAAGTGTCTTTCTTTCTTTCTTTCTTTGAGATCGATCCCAGTCGGTGGACCTATTAGGCTATTTCTCATTCCATGTAGAGCACCACGACTGGTATATCAAAGGCCGTGGTACTAGCATGTGCTATCCTGTCTGTGGGATGGTGCATACAAAAGATCACTAGCTACAAACGAAAAATGTAACGGTTTTTTTCTTTATGACTGTGTCTAAATGACCATGTATTTGACAGGTACAGGCCATGAAAAGAAACGACCAATTAACTAAGAAAACACTCCGATTATTATATAAGTACGTGGGTTAATTTAAACCATAATACAGTTATTTCAACACTTTGACAATGTTGGTATATTTTGTATTAAATATAATATATACTAGTAATTGTTGCTAGCTTACTGGGATGATTATTATTAACTAACACTGGGATGCATCCGCAAAAATCGGGTATGTTTTATTTCTTCAGTTCAAGACTAATTCCTGACGTGACACGTTAGGTATTACGTAACCACCAGCTCGCCAGAGGGCGTATTCACTGGGATGGTACAAAATGGCTGCGCCCGTTATATACAATAGCCGTCACATTTAACCGTTTTATTAATTAACTATACGCTTATACTTGTTGATATTAAGCAATAATGTGCTATATATATATCGTTGAATATGCATACCAGTCCAAATGCCTTGATTGTGTCCTCCTTTAACGACGCACTCAACACATTTTATTTACGGTTATATGGCGTCAGACATATGGTTAAGGACCACACAGATTTTAAGAGAAAACCCGCTGTCGCCACTTCATGGGCTACTCTTATGTCGATAAACAACAAGGGATCTTTTATTTGCGCTTCCCGCAGGCAGGATAGCACAAACCATGGCCTTTGTTGAACCAGTTATGGATCACTGGTTGGTGCAAGTGGTTTACACCTACCCATTGAGCCTTGCGGAGCACTCACTCAGGGTTTGGAGTCGGTATCTGGATTAAAAATCCCATGCCTCGATTGGGATCCGAACCCAGTACCTACGATGACTTAAAGGGACATTCCAGTGTTTGCTGCATTATAAGATGTTTCTCTTAAAGGGACATTCCAGTGTTTGCTGCATTATAAGATGTTTCCCTTAAAGGGACATTCCTGTGTTTGCTGCATTATAAGATGTTTCTCTTAAAGGGATATTCCTGAGTTTGCTGCATTATAAGATGTTTCTCTTAAAGGGACATTCCTGTGTTTGACGCATTATAAGATGTTTCTCTTAAAGGGACATTCCTGTGTTTGCTGCATTATAAGATGCTTCTCTTAAAGGGACATTCCTGAGTTTGCTGCATTATAAGATGTTTCCGACTAGTAAAATATTTCTACGATTAAACTTACATATTACATATATTTTCGTGTTTAGAATATCATTGTCAATATATTCGATGTGTGTCTGGTCGTCTTTATATTTTTAAGAAGCCCAAACTAGATTTTGTCTCCAAATAATTTGGTACGTACGAGAAAATATTGTTTAGGAAATAAAATGAAAATTAACCTAGTACAAATATTAAAACGACCAGAAACACGTTTTATATACAGCCACTAATATTCTAAACAAGAAAATATATTTAATATGTAAAACTCGGGAATGTCCCTTTAACTAGGACACCACCGAGGCCGGTACAAACGTAATCAACTACGTCAGATTGAATAAATTGTAATAAAACATGAGAATTATAATATGGAGATCAGCATCACAAAGTCAAATGCAAATTAGCCGAGAGAATTTCGCGTGACGCACATTTTGTAACCTGTAGTCAGGTTATGTAAGAACACGCTCTTTTCCCATAACGGAATCGGCAACTGATGGTCAGGCTGGGGAAATATAGTTCATTGTTTGACGACACCACTAGAGGACAAGAGTATTTAAGGTAATCTCTTTCTTTCTAAGGTTTCTTTCTTTCTTATTTTAGGTTTTAGTAGTCCTGCAAACAGAGCCATAAAAGAAGGAAGGAAGGAAATGTTTTATTTAACGACACACTCAACACACCCTATTTACGGCTATATGGCGTCGGATATTATATATGGGAGGAAACCCGCTGCCGCCACTTCATGGGCTACTCTTTTCGATTAGCAGCAAGGTATGTTTTATATCCACTATCCCATAGACAGGATAGCACATACCACGGCCTTTGATGTACCAGTCGTGGTGCACTGGCTGGAACGAGGAATAACTCAATGGGTCCACCGACG
>JAECMU010001132.1:2992-13146 GCA_016106625.1 Dracogyra subfuscus | reverse complement strand
CGACGCACTCAACACATTATATTTACGGTTATATCGGCGTCGGACATAAGGTTATGTCGAGAAAACCCCAGTGGTCAGCTGACGGGGATCGATCCTAGACCGACCGCGCATCAGGCGGGCACTGTACCACTGGGCTATGCTGCCCGCTAAGAAGAAGAAGAAGAAGAAAAGCACCACAATCTGTGATTAGTGCAATAGGCTACTGGTTAGGATTACGATCATTAGGTATGTAAACCCAACAGCTTCAGCACCTCGTTTCATACCAGTATTGGATCCTGTGGAGGTCACATGCATGCTGTGACGTCCCCTCTCCCAACCCTCGTCCGTTTGAAGTTCAAGTTTATTTCTTTTATCTTTTTTTTAAAGTTCATCTTCCAAAATATACAACACTACATTGCCCTGGAAAGGCGTCTCTGAGCATTTTTATTTGACATATGTTCTGGGAGTACGTAACTCTCCAGCCCTGCTTTGTTTTATCCGCTGAAAAAAACACCAAAATATGTATTCGGCTCCAGGAAATCTTTGTACAGCTCTATAGCAATCGTAGTACAGCTCTATTGGAAATCGATGTACATCTTAATAGACAATCGTAGTACAGCTCTACAGGAAAGTAGAGTACAAGTCTACAGAAAATCGTAGTAAGATCTACAGGAAAGTAGATTAAAGGTCTACAGGAAATCGTAGTACAGCTCTACAGGAAATCGTAGTACAGCTCTATAGGAAATCGTAGTACAGCTCTACAGGAAAGTAGAGTACAGGTCTACAGGAAACCGTAGTACAGTTCTACAGGAAATCATAGTGCAGCTCTACGGGAAATCGTAGTACAGCTCTACAGGAAAGTAGAGTACAGGTCTACAGGAAATCGTAGTACAGTTCTACAGGAAATCATAGTGCAGCTCTACAGGAAACCGTAGTACAGCTCTACGGGAAATCGTAGTACAGCTCTACAGGAAAGTAGAGTACAGGTCTACAGGAAATCGTAGTACAGTTCTACAGGAAATCATAGTGCAGCTCTACAGGAAACCGTAGTACAGCTCTACAGGAAATCGTAGTACAGCTCTACAGGAAAGCAGAGTACAGGTCTACAGGAAATCGTAGTTCATCTCTACAGAAAATTAGAGTACAGGGGCCTGTTTCACAAAACCTTCGTACGAGTAAAACGTTTCGTACGATGTGTGTACGACCACTTTGGTTGGTTCTCAAAATCTTCGTACGTACGAAGATTCGTAAAACATTTCGTAAACCTACGACAGCTTAGGACCACTCGTACGGCTTACGTTTTAATTGTACATTTCAATAATACTCTCACTGGTATCGGTTAGATGTAATAATGGCTGTAGCATACGAAGTTGTACAGAACGAGAGGAGAACTATAAGAAGATAATTTTCAGAGACCAAACAAACCCTTTTGATGTGTTGGATGACAAAGAAATGATAGCAAGATACAGACTTTCACGGGAATGTGTAACAGACTTGTGTGACTTATTAAATGACGATTTGAAACGACAAACGCTTCACTGCCATGCTTTGCCGACTTCACTTCAAGTGTTTGCAGCTCTTCGCTTTTTAGCTTCAGGAACATTCCAGTCTGTAGTTGGAGATAGTCTTGGACTAAGCAAGTCATCAACGTCAAGATGCGTACATGCTGTAGCTTGTGCTTTAACCCGGAAAGTTAATAACTTCATCATGTTTCCTATGGATTTAGATACTAAACGTCAAACAATGGAAAACTTTTTCTCAGTTGCTAATTTTCCAAATGTTCTCGGTGCCATCGATGGAACTGATTCCAATCCGGTCTCCCACCAATAACGAACACGTGTATGTGTGTTGTAAAGGATATCACGCCATCAATTTCCAAGTGGTGTGTGATGCTAAATTAAATTTCTTTAATATTGTTGTGAAATGGCCGGAAAGTACACATGATAATGTTATGGTGACAACAAGTGAACATTGGCAGTTATTTGAGAGTGGTAGGGCAGGCGATAGTTACATTCTTGGCGACAGTGGCTACTGTTTGAAGAAATGGTTGTCGACACCTGTCAGTGAACCAACGTCCCGAGCTGAGGAACGGTACAACACAAACTCACAGGTAGAACGCTGCATTTGGGTATGGAAATCAAGGTTCCGATGCTTGGACAAGAGTGGTGGCAGCCTCATGTTCAGGTCGGATTGATGTGTTAACATTATCTTTGCAACTGCGTGTTTACACGTGATATACATGAAACATGGCATGCCTTTGCCTCGAGAAAACGAGAATCTACCAATCGAAGGGAATGATAAAAATAATAACATTGAACAAATTGATGGAATTATTGCTAAGCGTCGCTTAATTGCAGATGTGTTTGCCTAGAAATTATTGGGTGCACCATAAAGGCTAAATGTATATAATTGGTTATTGTGATATTCCGTTTTCCATATATTTTAGTGTGTGTGTGTGTGTGTGTGTGTGTGTGTGTGTGTGTGTGTGTGTGTGTAATTACAAACATACGCACGTATGTACGTGGATTGATAGACGGATTCATGTTTGGATGGAATAATGGATGGATGGATGGATGGATGGGTAGACGAATGGGTATATTCCTTTAATTTCCGCATATTAAACATGAAAGTAAAAACATTTAATTTCTACATTTTAATATCAAAACAATTTGTCACTATTTGTATCATATAAAAACAGAACAAAAAACAAACAAAACCAAAACCAATCCAACAAACCAAAACAACATTATTCAGTATGTTCATAACAGCACTTCATTCGTAGTCCGTGGTTTCCTTTTTTTCTTAGTTATTAATGAGATTTGTTCATCTCTAACTTTTGTTTTTCCACTTCCAGTCTCTCTTTTTCACCTGCAATAAGCATTTCTGTACTTCTAATATTCCTTTGATCAACTTCATGCAATAATATTTCTTTTTCTTCTTTTGTCCAATTTTGTTTCTTCTTTCTACCTTGTTCCCTACTCATGTTGGTTTCTTTAGTTACACCTGACAGAATAAATTTCAAAAACATGGACATGGGTTCAGAAGAATAAATTTCATCAGCACGGACTTTTGCCAGTGCATGCACGAGGGAAACGGATGATCTCATTTATAAGAATTTTCGTACAAATACATGTTTACGACAACACGTACGAACATTTCAAGCAGCACTCGTACGACAAATCGTATAACGTTCGTACGAGTTACCGCATGTGCTTTCGTACGACAATGTTTGTGAAACAGGGCCCAGGTCTACAGGAAATCGTAGTACAGTCCTACAGGAAATCGTAGTATAGCTCTACAGGAAAGTAGAGTACAGGTCTACAGGAAATCGTAGTACAGTTCTACAATAAATCGTAGTGCAGCTCTACAGGAAACCGTAGTACAGCTCTATAGGAAATCGTAGTACAGCTCTACAGGAAATTGTAGTGCAGCGCTATAGGACATCGTAGTACAGGTCTACAGGACATCGCAGTGCAGCTATACAGGAAAGCATAGTGCAGCTCTACAGGAAATCACAGTACAGCTCTCTAGGAAATCGTAGTACAGCTCTACAGGAAAGTAGAGTATATGTCTACAGGAAATCGTAGTGCAGCTTTACATGAAATCGTAGTACAGCTCTATAGGAAATCGTAGTACAGCTATATAGGAAAGTAGAGTACAGGTCTACAGGAAATCGTAGTACAGCTCTACAGGAAAGTAGAGTATATGTCTACAGGAAATCGTAGTGCAGCTTTACATGAAATCGTAGTACAGCTCTACAGGAAAGTAGAGTACAGGTCTACAGGAAATCGCAGTACAGTTCTACAGGAATTCATAGTGCAGCTCTACCGAAAACGTAGTACAGCTCTACTGGAAATCGTTGTACAGCTCTAGAGGAAAGCAGAGTACAGGTCTACAGGAAATCGTAGTGCAGCTCTACAGGAAACCGTAGTACAGTTCTATAGGAAATCGTAGTACAGCTCTACAGGACATCGTAGTACAGCTCTTTAGAAAATCGTAGTACAGCTCTATAGGAAAGTAGAATACAGGTTTACAGGAAATCGTAGTACAGTTCTACAAGAAATCGTAGTGCAGCTCTACAGGAAACCGTAGTACAGCTCTATAGAAAATCGTAGTACAGCTCTACATGAAATCGTAGTGCAGCTCTATAGGACATCGTAGTACAGGTCTACAGGAAATCGTAGTGCAGCTATACAGGAAAGCATAGTGCAGCTCTACAGGAAATCGCAGTACAGCTCTCTAGGAAATCGTAGTACAGCTCTACAGGAAAGTAGAGTACAGGTCTACAGGAAATCGTAGTACAGCTCTACAGGAAATCGTAGTACATGACAGGTTTTGTCTACACTGATATAGGAAATCTCAGTATACTAAAATGTTGCATTGGTGTTAAAAGAAAATGTATAATAAAGAGCATACACATTTGACCGTTACCAAATTCACCACAATGGTACAGGAATGGCTATTCTAAGTTTATATAAAATTGCCAGGTTTTAAAACAAAACATTGATTTCATAATGTATTTTATTAATTTATTTACTTTAGCATACAAAATTAATCGCTCGTTTCTCACATAACACTGACATAACGGATTGGCATGTACTGTAATTGTTTACATCAATTTCATTCAGAGATGATTTTAGCACCTAAAACTGTATGTCCCGAAATCTCCGTACAGTGCAATGCCAAGGGGAAATATCTATTTCTATAGAACAGCGTTTTCCCGGGTGATTCCTACATATGAAATTTCACAAAAATCGGATGAGAAATGAAGTCACTATCTAAAGCGGTGACGTCGTCCTGTCACGCACGATGATGTATTCCACAAGTATCCCAAAATGGGATATTGCGTCCCGTAGGTGGCATGATACCAAAGAAGAAAGTTCCGTGTCAGAGTTCGAGGTGCACCTCAAATATTTACGGAGTAAAAACAGCTGTGTCTGTGATTGGTAGTAATATGTAACATTAATTATTAATTATTACTATTATCCATTGGAAATAAATAAATAAACTCTTTCTCTTTTTTTAGTTTCTATGCAGTATACACTAGATTTTCGGAAATGTGAGGTGCCACACTTTTTAATGGTGTGCTGATACGCTGCATATATCAGTTTTATTATCGGAAATAGGAACTGATTTACTCCGTTGGAATCCGTAGTAGAATTACATATTTCATGTGGACAATATCAGCAAATAAACAGACTTTGATAATTTCCCGTTTATACGGTCTGACTACACGGTTCACTTCCTGATGAACGTTCCTAATTTTAACACATGTTGTGGTGCACTTTAAAGGGACATTCCTGAGTTCCTGATGTTTCCGACTTATAAAATAGTTCTACGATTAAACTTACATATTAAATATATTTTCTACTTAAGAATATCACTGTCAGTATATTCAATGTGTTTCTGGTCGTCTTCATATTCTAAGACGCCCAAAGTGGATTTTGTCTTCAAATAATTTCGTATGAAAAAACTATATTTTAGGAAATAAAAGGAAATTTAACTTAGTACAAATATTAGAACGACCAAAAACACGTTTAATATACAGCCACTAATATTTTATGCAGAAAAATATATTTGATATGTAAATACAATCGCTAAAAAGTATTTGTTACTCGATAACATCTTTAAAATTGCAGCAAAATCGGGAATGTCCCTTTAACTAACTGGGGAATAGAAGGGTTAAAGTTATCAGTTATGTTAAACGATGTATTTTGCCATGAGATTTTATCGTCTCATTTTGGCATGCATTTACTTTAAGAACACATGAGTATGAACAGGTGTCTGTGTGAATCGGATCCCTCGCCACCCATAATGACACAATGGGAGTTGTAGAAAACCTTTGAGATATACATGTTCACAATTTTGGAGCAAAAATAAATAAAGATATATATAAAAAAATAAAACACACTCTAAAAGGGTGCATGAACCCGTTCTATTAGCAATCTGCATATGAAGTCTGCTAATCGAACGCAGGTTTCAATGGAATAAATATAATACGTGTCAGCAAATTAGGTTTAAGACGATTCCAAATTGGAGACCACGAGGTGAGGGTCCAGGTTGGAGTTTCTAGGTGTTTTATTTATACCAGTCGATGGAACACTCGTGCGCGCTACGCTATAGGCAGTACTAAAGCAAATAACATCCGGCTGAACTAAAGTTCGAGGTGCACCCAATTTTTTATAGAGCAGTTAATACCACATGTCCTGTCATGGGTGGTAATTTTGACTGTTTGTTGTAAAAAGAAAATTAGTTTAATATCATGTTCGGTTTATTTACCCAGCTAGAAACTCCAACCAGGACCCGAACGCCTGTGTTGGCGACTGCGTCCCGTAGTAGAATGGAATATTTCCAGTGGATAATTTCTGCAAATATGCACACTTTGACACCGTTTAAGAATAAATCCAAGGTCTCATTACACAGTTTCCTCCACTATAGGGCGTGCTTGTTTTCTAAACTATGCCTTACATGTTAACTTCTATTTCTTCCACATGTTTATCATTGGGTGGGCCTTGTTTTTTTATGTTTTTATATTTGTGTGTGTGTGTGTGTGTGTGTGTGTGTGTGTGTGTGTGTGTGTTGGGATTTATAAAGTAACTTAATACACACCACAGTTTGCAATCAATTCTGTATCTATGTGTCTACAAAAATCAGTTTCAGACAGCTTGATTTTTAACGAGTGCTCCTGAAGAATCGATAATACGACTCCAACATGACAGGACAGCACATTCTGCGGCGTTTGGGTACTGGCTGGGACGTGAACGTATCCAATGGCTCCACCGAGGGCATTCAGTCCTACGGCATCAGTACATCAGGTAGGTACTCTAATGACTGAAATCATCTTTGATTGCCATTGTATATATAGTTCGTTCAAGGCTTTCAGCCAGTGTTCCACAACTGGTGAACAAAGACGATGGTATGTACTATCCTGTCTGTGAAACGCTGCTTAAACAATATCCCTTGTTGCTAATCAGAAAGAGTTTCGGCAGCGTGTCGCCCTTCCCCCTCTCTCGCACTCACTAGGCCCATCCCTGGAACATGTGTACAGTTTAGCTTGATAGTCCATGTGTTTCCGCCACCATGTAAGTGGTGCTAAGTGGCAGTGTTCCGTTCTACTTACAGTGAATGTCCACGAGCGAACACACACAGCAGTATGAATTGTAACATGAAATGGCTAACAGCATAATTGAATTATACTTCTTTATACTACACCTCGGTGGATCCATTCAATATTACACCTAGGTGGATCCATTCAATATTACATCTCGGTGGATCCATTCAATACTACACTTCAGTGGATACATTCAACTGATTGTTTTTTATCGTTCCAACCATGGCAATACAAATTGATCAAAAGCCGTGGTATGTGTTTTCCTTTCTGTTGGAAAATGCATAAAAAATATCACTTGCTGCATTAGTAAAAATGTAGAGGGGTTCTTCTGATGATTGTGTCAGAATTACCAAATGTTTGACATCCAATAGCCGATGATTAATTAATTAGTGTGCTCAAGTGGTATCGTTAAACAAAAACAAACCTTAACCTTTATACTACTACTGACGATAGGAACACAGTTCACAGTTTGCCCGATCTTGTAACTGTAATATTTACACTGCTTAACTCTTCGTAAATTCAGCCTCGACATTACTGTATAAGGTAAAAACAACAAATAGCTTCCTGATGCGAGGGTTGATTGATTAAAATGTCTGTATTTACGTGCTTTAGGCCCAACCCTCGCAAAACAAATAATAATAATAATAATATGGATATTACCCCTTTGTAGTAAAAACAGTTTACCTATGACTTATAAATAGGCCTAGATATAAAATTAAAACTGCATGTCAAAAGAATTTTGGTTTGTTTGTTTTGTTTAACGACGCACTCAACACAGTTTATTTACGGTTATAAGGCGCCAGACATATGGTTACGGACCACACAGATTTTTAGAGGAAACCCGCTGTCGCCACTTCATGGGCTACTCTTTCCGAATAGCAGCAAGGGATCTTTTATTTGCGCTTCCCACAGATAGAATAGCACAAACCATGGCCTTTGTTGAACCAGTTATGGATCACTGGTCGGTGCAAGTGGTATACACCTTCCGGTGAGCCTTGCTCACTCGCTCAGGGTTTGGAGTCGGTATCTGGATGAAACATCCCATGCCTCGACTGGGATCCGAACCCAGTACCTACCAGGCTGTATACCGATGGCCTAACCACGACACCAGCGAGGCCGGTGCATGTCAAAAGAAGTAATGTAAATCGAACTTCAGTCGGTTTTCTGGCATTACCTTTTTTTCACCTTGCAATTTTTATTTTGTCACTATTTAAAAGACATTCGACACTACCGGGGGTCCTAAGGACTGGCGATTTTATATTGGGGAGCGGAAGGAGACTGCATGTATGTATGATTTTATAAAATTTAATAGTTTAAAAAAAGGTCTTTGATTGGTGGGTGGTAGTGGGAGCATTGACCCCGTGCCCCACTCTCTACGCCACTGGTTCTAAGAAATCTGAAAATCTTCAAATATAAAATCCAGTCTTTAGAACGTATATCTAAAACCAAAATGGCCGTTCTGGTTACACGGTAGTGTTGCGGTTTTTACATTTTAACAGTGCGTTTCAGTTCGCTGATCAAACAACCCAACCATTGAGCCTAGTAAACTAAACATTCTAAAAGGGAAGATCACAACAATCTCAGTGTGTTTGTAACCTAAGCCCGACGGGTGTCAGACCGACTTTAGCAAAAAGGGTCTTTTATGCATGTATACTCTCCACAGGTACACAACAATAATATATATATCTTTTTTTACAATGCAACAGCCACTCATGTACTGGTTATGGTGATAGGAAAAGTCAAGGCCATCAAGTACTCACACAACAATATTTTATTAGATAGTAATACATTTTAAAGAGACAGACCTTAGTTTTTAACCTAAAGGCAATTTTTGTTTTACTATTAAATCCGTTTTTGATAACTGAAATAAACTTTACTTAGATGTGTGGTTTAGATTATGCATTTCCGTACATCCGAAGTGTTTTGGGTCATCCTGGTATTTTTAATATCACAAAATGCATTCATAATATTTTTTAAAACGTACGTGTGTCTGAGAAAGTAACAGTTGTGGGGCCTAATTCACAAAGGCCTCTAGGCTTTGCTAAACAACAAAGCATCCTCTTTGCAAGTCTTTTAGCATTGCACTGCGAGATCGCAAAGTTGCGAGACTTTAGTGAATTTAGCCCATGGAGTAAAGTTTTAGTCTATTTTTAAGACTATTTCACCGTTTAAACGTTACAGACTCTTGTTTCTCTCTGTTGTAACTTTATCCAAATGAGTTACAGCTTTGTGCTGTAGATTAATTAACTTAGTGTCCATTTTAACGCTTTGAAAGTAGGGTCTACATCTTTAAATAATAATTATTTACTATTTCTGAAATTCACTAAACTCTCGCAACTTTGCGATCTCGCAGTGCAATGCTAAAAGACTTGCAAAGAGGATGCTTTGTTGTCTAGCAAAGCCTAAGAGGCCTTTGTGAATTAGGCCCCACACAATTGTTACTTTAATCGAATATCTATTATTTAAGTGAAATTCAAAATTCATTTATTAAATATCATTAATTCTTTGCTTCAAGTATTAAAATATACTTAAATTGCGCACGTGTTTATTCATCTATATTTATTAAAATATTGACATAGTTTAGTTCACTGTAACACTCACAGAGTTGGGACGTTATCGTTTATAAGATATACACACCAAACAGCTTAAATCTCGCTACAGACATCCACATGCTAACGAGAACACCTTGACCTAGGTCACAGTGACACCGTCAATGTCTAGATGAACCATGGGTAAATACTGCTAGAACTTCTCAATGAAAAACAAACACATTTACTTAATGGCGGGTCGACGATCGTCTATTTTTAGATACATTTCGAATTAAATTGGCATTCTTAAACATCAGAAGTATCGGTGTTTTTAAAAAGAAGAGAAAAAAAAAAGGTCTATCTATTCAAATATTGCAATACGAATGGGATATTTGTTTACATCTATTATTATAATTCCATCGGCGTTGCCAGCAGTCAATCAATCACAGGGTTTAACGTGCACATTCAGAACAAAATGTTGTAGCGCACGCCTGTCGTGGGCGCCAGAGTTTGCGGAGCAAATTCTTTCGTCCAAG
>JAECMU010001125.1:553-12114 GCA_016106625.1 Dracogyra subfuscus | reverse complement strand
CCCCTCAAAATCATGGCTACAGGCCTCCATCTCCCATTGTGTTGTATGTTTCTGCGTGAAATACTAGTAGATACCAAACACATGTAAACGTATGACCTAAATAATTGCTAGTCGCAAACGTAATCTTACGATGTTTTGTGCAACAGGCTCCGGCTACTAAGACAGTTCTAAGTTTATTATAGTCTAGCATATGAACAATATTAATTTTCAAACTTTAAATTCAGGTATATAACACAACTAATATTATTAATGTACAGCACTAATAAAAGTCATATTTCTTCCGAAATCACAATACACACACATAGTAATTTCGCTGTGAAAGTGTAAAGGATTTCCATTAGTTTTATGTGATATATAGCAATGAATTTAGGCAATGTGGTGCTAATAAGCAAACTTAAAACCAGATGTGAAAGCATTAACTGATTTTAAGTCGTTAACATCGACTATCTAATCTACTGTAGAATCTGATTACTCAGTATAATAACAACTGATTTACGGGTGCCTGAGAACGTCCTAATTTTCTAAAACTAATCCAAAAGTTAAACGAGGTAAAACCATTTAATTTGATTTGGCGTGTTCATGCAGACGTGTAGTTTCTAATGAAATTAAATTTAACGTAAATTTGAATTATTGATTTTTGTTTTCAATCTCTCTCTCTCTCTCTCTCTCTCTCTCTCTCTCTCTCTCTCTCTCTCTCTCTCTCTCTCTCTCTCTCTCTCTCATTCAGTACACCATCGTAGTCGTCGTTCATAATTCATAAATCATAATGTGTGTTTCGCGACACTGTACTCCATTTTATGACGCAATCTTGGTGCGTATAACATTAAGGCAACACAACACAATACGAGTGCATTGTACAAGAATAACCGACTGACAAGACAAGCAACACGATTTAATCGGTTGCTATACAGTGGGCTATTCTCGTGGCTATTCTTATACGAAGCACTCGTATCGTGTTGTGTCGCCTTTATGCAAGTTTAGCGCTAAAATAGCTTCGTAAATCGAGGTATCATTAATATTATTGTGTTCCGACTATTTGATTTACGAAATAACAAATAATAATAATTCCGTATTCAACCTTCAACAAATGACCTTGATAAACAAAATGTCCTAGTATGTCCAACGACTGAAACGTGTATCGAGGAGTAAGCAATCACTTATTTAATATATGTATGGATTTGCATTAATTGACACACGACAACTGTTGCATGCCTAGTTTACTTTGGTTTATCTCATATATATACATATATATTAAAATGCAGTTATGTTAGGGCCAGTGTATTACAAATACACCAGCAGACATGCTTTGAATGCTATATGTTAATTAGCTGAATGACTATCTTGTTGTAAATTACCATAATTGCCGTGAATGTAATTGCATTGAGTTCCAAGGTCAGTATGGATGTGCTTGTCATAAAGCCAGAGGCAAACATGTCATATCGGCGCCGGTACAGGTTGGCAGACTTTGGTATCTGCGCCCCAGGACTTTGATTAAAACTAAAGTTCAACAAGGTTCAACCTTTTTTCCGCAGACTAAACAGTAATATAAAAGCGTTTTATTTTAATTTCTTTCTAATCATGTGCTCAGTCGATAGAGCGCTCGCCTAAGATGACTGAGTCTTAGGATCAATTCACGTCAATGGACCTATTCTCTTTTTGTTTTGGGGTTGTTGTTGTTTTTACCGTTCCAACCAGTGCACCTCGATTGGTATATGGAATAGTTGGTATGTGCCATCCTGTTTGTGAGATGGTACATATAAAATATATCTTTTTACTAATGGAAAGGTTTTCTCTCTAAGACTATAATATACCATATGCTTGACATCCAATAGGCGATTATTCATAAATCAATCATCTTTAGTGGCGTCGTTAAACAAAACTCACTATTTTTTTCTTCTAAAATCATTTTATTATTATTCCGTTATTGTTGAAATAAATCACCGACCTTAGTTCTTTCATTATTAAATATTTGAAACTGAGAGCTGAACCCTTGTCACTGAGTGATCCATTATCTCCAGGCAATTCGATCAATTCGTAAAGTGACGCCGCTGGCGGTGACCTAATGCCACTGTTGTCATAACTGCATCAACAAAGTGTTAGAAACGATTAGGGCATTCCCTGATTATTAAAGATACATTTTACTGGTTACCATATAATAATATCATGCACAAATATGAAATACAAGTTCAACTGCACTTTTTAAAAACTCGTGTGTGTTCGCTCGTGTGTGTTCGTATTTGAGTAACTGTCCGGACGAGCAGGCTAAGCTAGATTGATCAATGGCTTTAAATTTGGTTTTTCATTGCAATTTACAGGATTTAGGGAAGCCACGGAGGTAACAATATCTAGTTAGTCTTCAAAAGCTCCACATACACTTGCGGAACAAATTTGTAAGGAAATAAAAGCTGGTAGAGTTGCGCAACCGTTTAATTATAGGATACTTCCAAATTTGCGAATTTCCCTCTTGGGTTGATGCTAAAGAAAAACAAAATTGATTTTCGGGTCATTCATCACTTATCTTATTGAGATAATTTGTCCGTTAATGATTTTATTGACCCACAAAAATGTGCTGTAGAATACTTAAAACGTTATCATGCAGTACTAATGATTCACGATTTAGGGCATGGAGCGCTACTTGCGAAATGCGACATCAAAGAGTTATTCAGTTAATACCCATCTCAACATATTTTGATTTACAAGGCTTTCATTTGAACGGACAGTATTATTTTGATAAAACGAGTGTTAACCTTCTTAATGAGTAAACCGTGGGAACCTTTTCAATTTTAACATTTCTGGGAATAGAGTTAGATACAGATTTGAAAAACTCAATGAGTTAAAAGAGGGTGTTCAGTTCGTACTACAAAGGAAAAGGTTACGCTTAAAGAATTGAAGTCGTTATTAAGTCGTCTAAACATTGCCTGTCAAGAAGTTTCACCGGGTATAACTGTTTTTGTAGACGCCTCATCAACGCAACAACAGGTATGCCAAAACCTTATTATTAAATTCGAGTCACTAGAGAAATGAAAGATGATTTATCCGTATGGCTTCTTTTTTACAAGATGATACTTTAATGTCAGATAGATTATTTTCAAGGCAACCGAGCTCATGCAACCTGGCTAATTGATTGGAAGCGTTAAAGGCGCCTCAACGATATCACCTTCTTAAGAGTTATTCCTAGTAGTAGTAGCTTTAACAGTATGGGACATTCGCCTTAAAAACACTAACTAAAGTTTTGTTTCATGTCGATAATAAAGCAATCGTTTATATCATTAATAAAAAGACATCAAAATCTTCAGCTTTAATGAGAGTATGAATGTATACGCATGCACGCATACACACACACACACACACACACACACACACACACATACATACATGCAGTTTATACAATTTATATGGCGTTGCCATGGCGTTATAGTATCACAGTATTAAAAACTTGATTCCAGACTCTTAAGGCGGGCAGCATGGCCCAGTGGTACAGTGCCCGCCTGATGCGTGGTCGGTCTAGGATCGATCCCCGTCAGCTAACCACTGGGGTTTTTCTCGACATAACCATATGTCCGACGACGATATAACCGTAATTATAATGTGTTGAGTGCGTCGTTAAACAAACAAACAAACAGACTCTTAAGTTCATAAGCCAGGTTTCAATCTAGACTTTTAAGTTCTTAAGCACGGCATCAGACTCGCACGGTTGTTATGCCTGGATCTAAGCACACATACATTGCAATGACTTCGAATCGATGAGTGGGTGTTCATAAATTCAAGTTAGCTAAAATCGTAACATCGGCGAACATCGGCATCTTTTAAAAAACAAAATCATTCCCGGCTATACGCTGTCTTCCGCCTCTTCTATTTATATGATCATCGCCACCACCACCTCAACCATCACTATCACCTATCGCCAACACCACAACCACCAATATAATCAGCTGTATCTCCAACATCACCACCTCAACCATCAATTACAATTGCCAATATCACCAGCTCTATCTCCAACAGCACCACCTCTATCATCAACCACAACCACTAATACCAGAATCTCTATTTGCAATATCACCACCTATCATCAAAATCAGCAACACTACAACATCAAAACAACCACCAATATCTCCAGCTCTATATCTACCACTACCACCATCATTACCATTACGTCAACCGCAACTATCACCACATCAACCATAGCTACCATGATCACCAGTGGTTTTATCATTATCGCCACCACCACCTCAACCACCATGATTACTACCACCTCAACCATTACTATCATCAACAACAACCAAAGCCACCATTATCACAATTTCTAAGTTGATCGCCACCACCACCTCAACCACCACCATTATTACTACTTCAATCACCACTATCACCAACACCGCAACAGCAACCACAGCGAGTATCACCACAACCACCACCTCAGATACCACTATCATGGCCACCAACCTCATCACCACCCTCATAAATAATGTTCACTATTTTAACAAATAACATCAATATCAATGCTACCACCATCACCACTCCTGCCACCATCGATATTGACATTCTTCCGCCGAGCCTATTACATAGTTGAAAAGCCAAATTATCGGTTCCGTCAGTTTATAGGAAAGATGTACTTTATTTCAATCTCCCAATCATGTCAAAGTGTATTGGAAAAATGCCAACCTTACTGAAAAGATGGACGTACTTTTCAATTACAGACTCAGAGGCGACTGTATTCAAAGACGGATACTGGAGTCTCTGTTTATTTACCCAAGTCGTCCGTGTTTCCACACTTTAAAAATCTATGTTTGCATAACAACGGCGGAAATGACGCATTCGACAGGAACGGAGTAAATGTGAAGTCCTCGTTTGCTTGACACTTGAAAGGCGGCAATGACCCGGATTTAAATCAGTTATGACACAAACACCGTCTGGGCGGGAAAGTAACACAGTCAAACTGTGCGTTATTAAGTTAACGGAAAGAGAGTAAAAGCTCTTGCTAAAGAATTTTGTTTCAATGACAATGATTAAAAATTCTACGTCGATGATCGTATGCCCGTTGGAATTGTTGATGCACAGCTTGCTGCCGTTGTGTTTCTTTCTTGTACCATTGGATCAATGATTTTGTTGATTTTTATTAAAGACATGCGTGGTTAGATTAGATAAAAATGTCAGTTCGTGTATATATAATGAAGATACATGTACACATGGCCAGCCACACGAGAACACGATATTTGACGGTGGACAAGTCGTCGTGCATTGAATTTAACTCTTCTGTTTGATCAAGTACTCTTCTATCGGCCATTGTCTTTTCTTTCTTTTTTTCTCTCAGAAAAACTAAATGTTTTGTATTTGTTTTAATATAATATTTACGGGCTTTCTAACGTGTGTATTAAGACATGTCATATATCAACCAATTTATATTTTATCAAATTCTCTAATAATTTCCTTAAGGACTATTTAAATTTACTTCTTTTTTTGTGTGTATAAAATGTAGTATTTAATGAAGCCCTGTTACCGGCCTCGGTGGCCTAGCGGTTAAGTCGCCGGAACAGGCTGGTAGGTACTAGGTTCGCAGCCCGGTACCGGCTCCCACCCAGAGCGAGTTTTTAAGGACTCATCGGGTAGGTGTATGGCCGCTACACCCTCTTTTCTCTTTCACTAACAATAACAACTAACCCACTAATTTCTATTCTGTCCTGGACAGACAGCTCAGATAGCTGAGGTGTGTGCCCAAGACAGGCGTGCGCTATAACAGCTTGCTCTGAATGTGCACGTTAAACAATATTGAAAATGAAAAATTGAAAAAAATTAAGCCCTGTTATAGTATTGTCCCGAGCCACACCAATGGCTATCCAGATACAGGGCCCGGGACAGTCATTCCTGAAACTATAGAGGTATATGTGCATGTTAAAGGCACTCTATCTATCTATTTGTTATTGTTATTAACTTTTGTTTTAAAAAAAACCCAAATGATATGGTACCTTCAACTGCATGTACATGTAAAAATAGAATGAAAAGTTTGTTGTTGTTTAACGACATCACTAGATCACATTAATTTATTAATCATCGGCTACTGGATGTCAAACATTCGGTAATTGCAACGTATAGTCTTAGAGAGGAAACTCGCTACATTTGTTCCATTAGTAGCAAAAGGATATTTTATATGCACCATCCCACAGGCAGGATAGCCTTTGATCTACCAGTCGTGGTGCACTGGCTGGGACGAGAAATAGCACAATGAGGCCACCGACAGGGGTCGATCCTAGACCGACCGCGTATCAGGCGAACGCTTTACCACTGGGCAACGTCTTTCCCCAAATTAGACTGAAACGCACTGTAGTTTAATTTGCTGATTCCATTTTGTAATTCGGAAACGTGCAGAAGATGTCCGACATGTTAGACAACACAGTTCTGTAAACAGTATCTTCCAAAAGTTTCAAAAATCAAAACAAAATCTGTAGACCAATTTACGAAGCTGAACATTTGACGTAGGATTTTTTTTTCTTTGTTGCTTTGTTATTTTGGATTACTTGACTGATTGTTTTGTTGTTGTTTGTTTGTTTGGTTGTTATTATTGTTGTTGTTTTTAGCTAAGGCATTTTGACGTTTTTATTGTTTAGGCTGAATATTAGAATTGTAATATGCTTTAGTATTATCAGTTGACACATAACAGATGCGGATAGTTGTGTCTGTATGTTTTGTTCACGTCACCTTGAAATGAGAATTATTTGCAGCTCGATGTAAATGATTTTTTATGGTACTGAATCAGTCACACCAACACAATTGACTGAACTTTATTACGCTCAGGCCGTTACACAACGGCATGTGAGGAACATGTTACATAAACGTTTGTGGTGACAAAATAGGGGTTTACAGGAGATATCAAGTAAATACATTAAAGTAATGTAATGTCACATTTGGTGATCATTATTACAAGAAGAAAAATAATAAGAAAAAAAAATAGTAATAGAAATGTGTATGATAAAAAACATGCGAAAGCTCAAATAATGTGATGTCACATTTGGTGATAGTCATTACAGGCAAATGCAATACTAAATCCATACATGATAACATCACACGCATGCACACACGTGTGTGTATGTATGTATACCTGGGTAGTGATGGTTATTTTATAACTTGTGGATTCCGAGGTTCTTTTATGGTTTACTGCATTTATCGACGATTTATTGTATTAATTTACACAATTTCTTAAGAACACTGATTTTGTTATTCGTCATTATTCTTTTAAATTTCAGCATACTGGGTTTATTTTAATAATATGGCTCTAATAAACTTTGACGGGTGTTAATACATCTCATAGCTTGCAATTATCAGTGCACATTCAGTGTTAATTTGTCTGGCATTAGACATGATGCAACGTAGAAAGCTTTATTACATTTTCAACGGAAGCAAAACAGACCCAAATTATTTAGAATTGTCGACAAATTACTTTCAATCACATTTGAAATCTTAACAAGGATTACAGATACAAATGCCCTTCCTGCTTTCGGCAAGGTAAACACTTGTACAGACAGGCGGAGAGCTTGTAATGAAGATCAAGATTGGTTTGAGATGATAGACGTGCGACAGACACGATCTCAATGAGGATTGTAGGCACTTGTAATAGCGCATATACACACTCCACACCATATGTGCGTCCATACAAGGTACAACAAATCCGCATGAAATTATTTATCGCATACAATTCCTTCAGCAGATCTTTTTTATGGGCATATTACGCATTTACTAACTTGAGCACGTGCATTTGGCACTCAGATACACAAACCAGTAAAAACTCAGACATATATTTAAATACCCGGAAATCCTCTGTCTTTTTTTCTCACCGTATAATTTAGTATCTCTGTCTCTCTGTCTCTCTCTCTCTCTCTCTCTCTCTCTCTCTCTCTCTCTCACATGATCTCTCTTACGTTCCTCTGTCTGTCTGTCTGTCTGTCTCTCTCTCTCTCTCTCTCTTTCTCTCTCTCTCTCTCTCTCTCTCTCTCTCTCTCTCTCTCTCTCTCTCTCTCTCTCTCTCTCTAACACACACACATACACACACACACACACACGAGCGCACAAATACATATAGATAGACAGTGATGTGTAACGGTGTTATTTTCAATCAGTTACATATATCTAATTGGTGAGCTGTAAAAGTTTAAAATGTGTTTTGTTTAAGGACATCACTAAGCACATTGATTTAGGAATCATCTGATGAGTGTTGGATATAAAATGTTTGGTACTTCTGACATAATACTTTTTGGGCTAATCAGCAACATTTTTCCATTAGAAACAAGGGATATTTTATGCATCATCCCATGGACTTTGATATACCAGTCGAAGTGCTCTGACTGGAACAAGAAATATCCTAAATGGACCGACCGACGGGGATCGATCCTAAATCATAGATCGGTCGCTGTAACAGGCTAACACTTTACCACTAAGCTACGTCTGTTCTGTTGAGTTGTAAGTACATTTCTCTACAAACGTGTGCTAAATGGTTACGGCCAATTACCGAAACAAATATACAAATTACGCCCCTGGGAACAGAGTCTGCTTCCTGGCAGGATATAGGATAGTTCTGTGCCATGATTTCTGTATTAGCGATGAATGCTGTTCCATCCCAATGGGAAATCGGGTTATTGTGTCCTTTATGATACAGCTATTCCTTTTGCGAAATGAAACAGCACAAACAATTAACGCATTCTAACTCGTATTACAAACCAATAGCTAGCTTGGCAAAATCGCCACAGACCAACACAGTTACTTTCCTGTATTTGTGTTCTGTTCCGCGTTGTTCAAATGCACGTCTTGCTCTATCAGACGTTCCAACCAGTGCACCACAACTGGCGAAAGGCTGTGGTATGTGTTTTCCTGCCTGTGGGAAAGTGCATATAAAAGATCACTTGCAGCATTAGGGAAAATGTAGCAGGTATCCTCTGATCAATCACCAAATGTGTGACATCCAATAGCCGATGACAAATAAATCAATATGTCATTAAACAACCAAACAAATATCCACCACAATTTGGTGCACTGTCGACATGTCGGTGTACACTGGCAGTGTTCAAACTGAGGAGGAGGGTCCATCTTTAAAATGCATGATTGTGTTATACGTGTCTGACATAAGACCACCTAATTTGAAAAAGATATATGTGTTGATATTTTTTAATTACTGTATGGAACATAACATTGGCATGGGGCATATTCAAAGCACACATGGCAACTGAAGGTGACTTTTCATTGGCATGAATGAATCTATATTCACACGCGCGCGCGCGTGCGCTCATATACAAAAGGAATACCAAACGACCTTTCCTATCATGCTACTGTTATAAAATTAGTGAATAGGTTTGTTATCTGACTCGCTTTCGCTTTCATAAAAAAAAAAATGGTATGACCCTCAGATTACAAGATGGAAACTAATTGTATGAGAAAGCCTATACAGATTCATATTTGTAAACAGAAAACCTTAAACATCACATATAATATATATTTGTATAACTTTGTATGTCATAATATTTGTATATAACATTTATGTGATACTGTAAGACAATGATTCAAGGCTCCTCAACCTTGACATTGCCTATGATCTGGGGGTAATAATTAAAACAAATGGCAATAATGAAACGAAAATATAAACAAATGGTATGACAGGAAAGCTCGTTTAATACAAACCAACTGCAAACAGCCACAGTGCCGAAGTAATCATTTGTCGAGACCTACTACACATTATTGTTTGTATCGGCAAGTGATCTACGTCGAGCTCACGTTAGATATTTAGTGGTTGTAATGACACGAACAATATCTTACACTGGTGTGTAATAAATAGAGAATACTACACGAGTGGCCGGTAGATAGAAAGCCATCTTACAACGAGTTGTTTAAAACGTATCTAACGAGTTGGATATAGAGAATATTACATGAGTAGCAGTTAGATACCATTTAACTTACAACGAGTTGTTTTAAACAACGAGTTGTAAGATAAATGTAATGGTATCTAACATACACGAATGTTGAATTCTGTTTATTACGTATCAAGAATAAACCATTTAAAAATAATTTTAAATGCCTTTTATAACGAAGCCCTATGTTCGGCCTTTGCGTTTACAATAGCTAACTTGTGCGTCACAGACAACTTCCGGTTAACTTTTACGTCAAGGAGTGATCGATTCGACCCTTATTTTTCTCTCCATTGCATGGCATGGCATTGGTGAACGTTGTCATCACGCCAGTATATGTATCAAAAATAACACATGATGTTCTCACCAACGGGTGTGTGAGAAAAGATATTATTTACATAGACAGACGCATGTACGCATGCACACACATATAACATATATAGATATCCATACATCAACACATACGTACACACAATACACAGACAGATACACATACACACATACATACCCGGACATACTCTCTGTTCTTCTCACCATATCTTTTAGATGTCTATCTCTATTTTCTTCGTCTTCTCCATATCACACACACACACACACACACACATACACACACACACACTCTCTCTATCTATCTATCTCTCTCTCTCTCTCTCTCTATCTCTCTCTCTCTCTCTCTCTCTCTCTCTCTCTCTCTCTCTCTCTCTCTCTCTCTCTCTCTCAGTACACCATCGTAATCGTCGTTCATAATTCATAAATCATAATATGTGTTTCGCGACACTGTATTCCATTTTATGATGCAATCTTAGTGCCTATAACATTAAGGCGACACCATACAATGCGAGTGGAGTGTAAGAGAATAACCGACTGGCAAGACAAAGCAACACGATTTAATCGGTTTCTATACAATGGGCTATTCTCGTGGCTATTCTTATACGAAGCACTCGTATCGTGTTGTGTCGCCTTTATGCAAGTTTAGCGCTAAAATAACTTCGTAAATCGAGGTATGATTAACATTATTGTGTACATATATACATACATACATACATACATACATACATACGGGCAACTCAAATATACTTACGTTTGCTGGACACCCAACAGAAAACAAGAGTCCCAAACATAACATGTTTACAAGGACACCGAATAAGCATTCCAAAAGCATGTAGGTCTATACCGGCGATAAATATATATCGTGGTATTGTGGAGTATTTACAGAGCGCCGCTTGTACTTCCACAGCTAATCACTGCCGCAGTTAGTTTCATTATGACTGATTAATATGAACCGCGTTGTGATTAATGTGCGCGTAGATATACTCAGTCCATCGTCGGTCTTAATATTATGAGTGCAAAATGTCGTTTCAAACATCTGCGCGCCATTAAACATCGCCAATACCGAGTTTATGCCCGTTAAATCGAGTCATAAAATTGCTTAACTCATGTAAACCGCGCATTGGTAGAAAGCATTTTGGACAGGCCGTGTTGACGTTGGCCCGAGTACTCTGTCCGTTGGTGATCTAGACGGACATTGGTCATGAGACAGTAATCATGGCCGTCCAAATGTCCGTTTAGCTCTCCAACGGCAGAGTTCTCGGGCTATGTTGACGTATACAGGCGTGTGTACAGAGGGGGTTTTGGGGGTTGATCCCGCCTCCATGCTAAGCCTTTTTTCAAATGCATTTT
>JAECMU010001114.1:4612-16094 GCA_016106625.1 Dracogyra subfuscus | reverse complement strand
TTCACACCGTGATGCGGATCAACGGAACAAAACTGGTTGCAAATGATCGTTGTCTTCAAAGGATTAAGTAATTAATAGAATAATATCACCAAAGAGTCGATTGTTGCCAATCATGGCACAACTGGCCACATTATGCTTGTGTTTTTAATCTGCTGTTACACACAGAACAAAGGCTACAGGGGAATACCGAGGTGAGGCCACATCGTCATGCTAATTCAAAGTATTTGTTGAGCCTTATATTAAAGAGATATCAATATGCCACATTTTTACTTATTTTTCATTCATTTTATATACCGAAGTGAGGCCACATCGTCTTAACAATTCAAAGTATTAGTCAAGCCGACAATCACATATTCGCTTTACATCAAAGAGATGCCAATTTTATTTGGTGGAGTATAGACCCCACTTTGGGCAAACACCGCTACTGTGATGTCCGAGTTCTCGTTCCGTTCAGTTTTCACTTGATTAAATAGGGTTTTTTTCAAACACATCATTCAATGTTAAATAATTATACTTACCTAGTTCTTTATTTCAAACACATCATTCAATGTTAAATAATTATACGTACCTAGTTTTTATTTCAAAAATAAATTTTAGGGACGAACTGACATTAGATTTGGGGCGAACTGGCATATGGGGCGAACAGTATTAAGTGGAGGCGAACTTGCTGGTGGGAGAAACGTCTGCTACCCCAATCAATTAACGTGAAAAATCAACAATGTGGACGTAAAGCAAATATATTCTAGTGAAGAAAAGTGAAACACCCTCCGGTAAACAGGAAAGAGTGCGACGTTTCAGGGGCATGCGTTTGCAAAAAGTGTCATAGCGCACAGTTGTCGACAATTAGTTTAATATGTTTTTAAAAGGAAAAAAATCAATTTGTCAAGCATAACACATCATTAACACTTGATGTCATTACTGATAGGCATTACATTTATACCAATGAATAGTTAATTTGTTTTCTTAAAAATTAACGAATTGATTCTTAATTAACACAATTTATACACTCAAAATTATTTACAATTGTTATGAATGGATTATAAAAACTAATCACTACAACAGAGGCACAAAAATGTAGCATACCTTTTTCAGATCAACTACAATAATTGAAAACAAATTCTAACAGGGGTCTTAAAAATCGTAGTTTTAATGCTTTGGCCTTGTTGATCTGGCACATGTGAGATCATTTGATATGCACCAAATGTTAATTAATCTTTCCCCAGTTTAAGTCGATTTCTACCAGTCATGTGGACCCGATATCGGTAATTTTAAGGAATAAAAAACAAACGACTTAGTAAAATTAATGGTGTTAGGGGTTTGTAAAGTTTTGTATTTAGATAATTCTTGCAACTACATTGTATGTCAAGTATTTTCGTGCTATTTTGGGATGCTAACCAATGTTCATTTACCTATTATTGTAATTTTTTCTAAACTTTTGACCCTAACTACATATTAATATTTTACTGGATTCAGGTAATCTTTCCCATAAAGAAACATTCATAGGTACATACTTCAAATCAATCAACAGTTTGTGGCTGTGACAAATAATCAGAAAGTAATAGACCCCCAAATTATATAAAAAAAATAAGTACCGAATGATAAAAAACTAAACTTTAGATGTCTTCTGGTCAAAAACGATCACAGATATGTACAAAATGAGTCCATTTTTAGATTCTCCAGGTATGAATTATGTAACATAGCAACTTACAGTCAACAGGGTTTTATCACCTATGTTGCTAGACTCCGAATATCGGCACCATTCCCCAAGGCTATGTCGTTTTTTTTGTCCCAATTTGGAGTTTAGAAAAATCCCAATATGAATGCTAAAACTTCCCAATTTGTATTTGTTTCCTTTTAATATTCTTGAAGCTCTTTTATATTGTTTTTTATTCAATCAGTGATCGCTTTCGATAAGAATAAACAACAATCAATATTTTTGTGGCTTTTAACAAGATTTTGAAAGGTAACACAAAATTCCCAATTATTTTGTAAAACGACGCAAAAATTCCCAAGTTGAAAGCCATGGGAGTCCAGTCAAATTTCAGAAATAAAACCCTGGTCAATATCTTTACATTAAATAGTTATATTATAAGCATCTCAAAATAGCCTTAAACCACTTGACAGTTGCGAGTGCCAAAAATGGAACGACAGGTCCTATACATGATCAACCATAATTTCAAAACTAATAAAAATTTGGTCCTAAATTTTGCATGTATCCATCATTTATGTGGATGCACAAATGAGTATAGTATTGTAGGATAAATACAGTAACCAGTTACTCAGCTAACTGTTTTAATAAAATAAAAATTGATTCTGTTTACGTCAAATGGCGTTATTCACCATTCTGTTGAATTATATTGAGTAAAGCATAATTGTATAATTTATTTTGTAGGATGCTGAGATACTGATCTTCTGTGTTACAACTGAACAAGACAGACCATGTGGCCCGTTGTATTTGGGTTTGTTAGGACATATGCTGTGTATATCACATTTCCCGTGGCAGTGGTGGTAGGTGTGGTTGGTTACAATCTGGAGGGCTATATCCGACAGGGCAAACAGCCAAAGTACAAGGTGAAAAGTATTCATGAAGAAAGAGATGAACGGGAATGGCAAGACATGCAGAAAAAAGACATGACCGATGTGGATACCTTGAAATCGAAAGTGGATATCCCAAAGACAATATTAAGTCGAAATGATCACATGTACTAATCAAGACTGAATGTGAAATTATTGTTTTATGGGTGTCTTTTTTTTTTTCTTTTTATAAATTGTCTTAAAGTATGAGTCAGATAATTATATTGTAATTTGTTAAGTTCCTATAATGACTTTACTAGGTTAGAAAATTTGTTTCGTATTCCAATTCAACACTAATTGATATCACATTAATTTTAAACCATGTTTTGTTTTTTCTTTTAAACAAAAAATCCTTAAGAGATAAATTTATTATAAATGTACAGGTAGCTTTGTTTCAGCGGTATGGATATGATTCAGTGTGTTAATTATCATTGAAAATAGCAGACTGTGACTGTGTTTGACAGAAGTAGGTGGCTATATATTTACAAAGTCTGATTAGAGAGGTGTTAGCATGAAAAGTAGGTAGTGTGAGTTAGTGGCAGGAATAGTAAAAAAACGTCACCACCTGCACCTATTGATGTCTTGTGAATGCACTTTAATTATTACAATTATTCTTCTTGTAACATTATTTTGAAGTGCAAAAAAAAACTAAATCAGTGTGTGCTTACATTGTGTGAATATATGCATTGTGTACATTTAAGTTTTGTATCAAATTTCTAAAGATGCGTAAGAAAATGGTAGATATTAGTTTCGAAAGGTTTGAAAAATGCACTGAACACATGTTTAAATATCTACATTGTTAATGCAGAAAAGAGCTAGATTTTGGAATAAACTTCACCTTTTTTGGGGAGCTTTTACTTTTTGAATGCCTGGAAGCTGATGTAGTTTTACTATTGCCACTTTATAAGAAAAATATTTACATGACTCGTAAAGTTGGTGGTTAAACTTGCTGTCCACGAAGTGAACATAGCTTAAAGATGTTGGCGCCAAGATTACTTCACCGAATAGGGCCCAGGACATGAACTGTTATTATTAGAGATGACACAATGTTTGGGTTAACGGACGTCAGCTAAGCAGGGTGATTTTTTTTTCTCTTCAGAAGGGAATTGTTCTTGTAGGGAATTAAGTTTCTGATTAAATTATAATTTCGTGGATTACTCATTGGGGTTTTTTCTGCGAACTTTTCTCTTAATGTTAATTTGAATAGAGGTCCTCTGATGCTTAGGGGCTACAGCCCAGTGGTAAAGTGCTCGCTTGATGTGTGGTCAGTTTGGGATCGACCCCAGTTAGTGGGCTGTTTCTCGGAACTGCGAGTGAACCATGACTGGGTCATCAGAGGCCGTGGTATGTGTTATCCTGTCTATGGGATGGTGCATAGAAAAGATCCCTTGCTGCTAATCGAAGAGATTAGCCCATGAAGTGGTGATAGTGGGTTTCCTTTCACAATATTTGTTTGGTCTTTAACTATAATATTAAGTCCGATGCCATATAACCATAAATAAAATGTGTTGAGTGTGTCATTAAATAAATAAAAAACTTCATACATGTGGCTTGTTTCATGATATAAAACTACTGACATAATACATATATAATTGTCTTAAAGTACGAGTCAGTAGCGTAACCGAGTCTTTATTTATTGTTTTTTTTGTGTACAATCAAATGTTAACTGGGGGGCCGATGGTGTGAAGGGGGAGGGGGGGGGGGCACTCCCTCCATAGTTACGCCACTGGTATGTGTCGAATAATTTTATTGTAATCTGTTCAGTTCATGTAATGACTTTACTAGGTTAGAAAACGGGATTTGTATTCTCATAGAACACTGATTGACATCATATTAATTTTGGACCAGGTTTGAATTACGCCAATATACCGATGAATAATCATTCTTTTGACATCTTGTTTGCAGCAGAAACGCATGTTTCACTACACTGAGAGACTAGCAATAATTCAACGCCACGCTAAGTTGAAATATGTATTGGCTAATATGACTCTTAAGATACATATTATAATAAGAAGGATTTTTATACGTTTATGTTTCTCTCTCTCTCTCTCTCTCTCTCTCTCTCTCTCTCTCTCTCTCTCTCTCTCTCTCTCTCTCTCTCTCTCTCTCTCTCTCTCTCCACCCCACCCCACCCTCATTGTCTCTGGTTTAAAACAGATTGTAATGGTCATCACTAGTAACTCTAACAGTTGGTGGGAACATTGCCACTTCGTAAATATCCACCGTGAACCGGGTGGGACGTAGCGCACTGGTTCAGCGCGATCGATCTAGAATAGATTCCCGTCGGTGGGCCCATTGGGCTATTTCTCGTCCCAGCCAGTGCTCCACAATTGGTGTGACAAAGGCCGTGGTAAGTATTATGCGGTCTGTTGGATGGTGCATATAAATCGTTGCTGCTAATTGAAAAAGAGTAGCCTATGAAGTGGCGACAGCGTGTTTTACCGTATATCCAACGTTGTATAACCGAAAATAAGATGCTTTGAGTGTGTCGTTAAATAAAACATTTCTTTTCTTCCTTCCACCATGAACCGGGGTAATCTTTACAGTTGTTTTGGAATGCTGTTCTTTGTATCATTACATCACAGCAGAGACCATTGAACAGGATAACTAATCCATTGGCATAGGACGGTGCCAAATAGTGGGGCGCGCGCGTACATACATACACATACACATAGTACTCAAAAGAAGTTAATGGTCAAAAATATTTGTGCAAATAAAATTAGCTAATATGCTAAAATTGTGACGACTAATGACAAATTATTTATTTAATATCTGAAGAACAGAAAACAAAACAAAAAACCTTTGCTTGGAAACTACCCAGATGGAGAAAGTCATGCACCCCAAAAATGATGTTCACACATGTAGTAGAAGCGTTAGTAAATGGTGTAGCCACCATTAGCATTCTTAACAACGTTGGCTCATGCTGTTAACCAGGGACATAATTCACAAAACTCTTGTAGGCTCTGCTAGACAAAGAATCATTGCAAGTTTTTAGCATTGCACTGTGAGATCGCAAAGTTGCAAGAGTTTAGTGAATTAGGCCTCGGGCGTTGGAAATAACGTTGAGGAATCACTTCCCATTCTGCAACTAATTGCTAAGCCATTTTGCTGGAGGTTGACGGCAGGGACATGATGTGATCGAACTCCACGCCCTAGTTCATCCCAGGCACTCCGTGGGTGACAAGTCTGGTGAATATGCAGGGCAATCCATGTGCTGAATGTTCTGCTGCTGCAGAAAGTCGGTCACCATCTGGCACGATGAGATATTGCGGTGTCGTCCTGGAACCAAGCTCCTGGTCCAATTCGCTGCAGAAGTGGAATTTAAAAAGGTTGAACAATCTCGTCGAGACAACGCTGACCAGTCAACTTTCCATTAATGATATACAAATGGGTTCTGTGATTCATGGATATGCCCACCCACACCATTACACTTCCTCTTCCAAATGGTAGATGTTGAACAACATTAACATCAGCAAATCGTTCTTGACAACGGTAAACACGAGCGCGGCCATCACTGAACTGGAACAAATACCGTGACTCACCTGTGAATAATGTATCTGCCCATTGCCCACGGTTCCACCGGATATGACGTCTGCACCAGTCAAGGCGAGCCCTTCTGTGACGGGCAAGTAGCTGTGGTCGGACGCCTACATCGCAAACCTTGGTCTCGCAGACGATTCCTAATGGTATGGTCAGACACATTCTTGCCTGTATCAGCTCCGAGTTGATCAGGTAGACGCCGTGCGGTCACTAAACGCTGTCGCAACACCGTTATTATCAGGTAACTGTCTTTTCGTCCTGTTGTTGATCGTGGTCTTCCAAACGGGAGCGATTCTAAATAGAATTAGTCGTCCTGAACCTCTGTCAGAGTCTACCGATAACGCTTTGGCTTACATTTAGACGGTGAGCTACATATCTTTGAGTGTGTCCATCTTGTAGCCAGCCAATGGCCCTTCTACGGTCTTGCAACCTGAGTTGTCGTCGAACCATCTTCAACTTTAAAGTGATGATGAAAGGAAAATGCTCATCCCATTTATTGCTAAAATTGGCATGCATTGATTACACTCGTGCAACAGCTGCTTCCACAAAGTGGAGGGGCACATAGTTTCAATGTAAAAACGTTTGTTTTGTTTAACGGCACAATTAAAGCACATTAATTTATTAAATCATTGGCTATTGCATGTCAAACGTTTGATACTAACAATTGTGACCGTTTTAGCGAGGAACTGCGCAATATTGTTTTCCATTAGAAGAAATGGATTATTTATATGCATTATCTCACATAACGGATAATGTCACGGCCTTTGATATACCAGTGTTGGTGTACTGATTTGTATTAGAAATAGATCTATGAACACACCAACGGGGATCGACCTTAGACCGACCGTGTATAATGCAAACTCTTCACCACTGGGATACGTCCCGCCCCAAGTTTAGGATGTCTCAAGTCTGTAGCAATGTGTTGCATTTACACTCGTAGCATATAATAATTATATACTTGTTGGTGTCTGATGTGGATAAAAGAACTCAAGGCATGTGTGGTATTTTCCACAGTTTATTGAACAATATCAACAGCAACAACATCTCTTTATAATACACAATGAGATCGTCAT
The DNA here is from genome assembly GCA_016106625.1 of Dracogyra subfuscus. Taxonomy (NCBI): domain Eukaryota; kingdom Metazoa; phylum Mollusca; class Gastropoda; order Neomphalida; family Peltospiridae; genus Dracogyra; species Dracogyra subfuscus. Next base: position 8,907 of record JAECMU010001114.1, on the reverse strand, counting down.
GATAGATTCGGGTATGGTACGATAGCAGATACTGTATTGCCACGAGCACACCGCACAAACACTCCACTTAATGAAGTTACAAACACATAAAAACGGGGTAAAGGTGACTAGAATGAACTCGTTCCTTTGTTTAGAAGTTGCATTTCTGCATTCCAACGTATGTGACAACTATGAAACATCAACACGGACAAATAAAAGCGTGAAATTGATTTTAGAAAGCGTACTACGAGAAAGGAGGTCACTGTTGTGAACATATTTTGAATATTTATTATCAACGATGCGGGTTTTTTTTTTATTATACTGAATTAAAAAGTATTTACTTGTGACCCATTTGTTTAGTATAATAAACCATGCATAAAATATTTTATAAAATATGGGAAGTTTATTGCTATGGAAGCACCTATTTTAAAAATTGTGCTATGTACATGTTTCAAAATGGTTCAATGATCGACCAGAACTCATGCTTTTTAAAATATGTTATTTATAAGATGGAAAGGCTGCAAACAAATACGATATTCGGGATTTTTAGTAGGCCTATTTATTTTCTGGGAACACCCAACTGTAGGTATTATTTACGTATTGTTAATATCAGTAACGCACCACCGTTTCTTATTTCTTTATTTAAAAGCTGTTGGAGTATTAAACATTATAGAAATGGCAGAAACTAAAAACGTGGAACTACTATATTGTAATTAAACTTTTTTTTAAGTATTTTATAAGCATAAGTTCTGATGTATTGTTTTCGATATCGTTTACTAAAAGGTGCGATTTTTTTTTTTAAATGCTACTTATTTGTTTTAATAAATACTAGGGGTTTTTTTTCTCGAAGTAATACATGACGAGTAACAGTCGATAGTTATATATCGACGGACAACAACGCGGGACAACAACACGGGGAGGGTTTGATATTGCTCAGAAGTGCCTACATCTCTAACGGAGAGAAACACTATGTATTCACAATTTGTTACACTCCTATCACGGGAGACCGGGAAAAATAGAAGTTTTAAACACAATCTGCAACATAATTTAGTAATTTTATTCTCGTGATTTTAATAAAGGACATACAAATAAATATATCAGGGAAAGGGTGTGAGCCGGGGTGGTGCTTTTTAATACAACGCGGTGTATATTGTCTCGTCTCTCTGTAGTTCGACAGAAGTCGAACGCAAATATAGTAAACATAATAATGTTATAGCCTAGGTATACATGTAGATAACAGAATAGTCATGCCATGGTGGTTCATCCTCGTTAGATTTTAGACTACGTTTAACGAGAATGACCCCGTACACGGATTTTGATATATCTAGAGCTGTGAAATTGCAATAACATGTATAATGAAAAGTGTATGGCTGTTTGTGGCCAACACTGGCGATAAATACATATCGACAAAATAACAGATCGTGATATGACAACAACATACTGAAAGAACAACAAAACAAGTTGTGTACTATTTTAGTTAAGTAGCAAGTCCACAGGATTATTTCGGTGTCAGCATCAACTCTAGATTGACATGTACACCAGCACACAGAGAAAATTTAATACCGATTTCAAGTCAGGAACGATAACCTGTGTTTCCTGTTCACGTTTGTTTAGAAATTTATCTTAGTTCGTTTTACACTTGTAGAAATAACATGCATATAGGCTACCTGTAAACTTTTGTGAAGCAAGTATTTACTACATTGCGAATATCTAAATGTATTTCTCAGTCAATGGTCCTTAAGTTTGAATGATACATCGAGAAAGGTATCCAATATTATGCTACTTAGTATGGCCAAACAGTGGAATATTGACACGAGCATTAGAGCGTAATCTTTGAACACAATTTGTCCCAAAATGAAAATTCATTCCTACGACAAAATGTTGCTTTTGATGCACCTTGAGTAATCAACTCGACCAACCAGCGCATTGTTTATGAAACTTGAAAATCTGAACTCGAAGCTCCAACTTAAGAACCTAAACTCAACTACATGCGTTGTGGTTGGTATTACTTGGCGACCTGTGAAATATGCTTCAGAATGTTAACATTGTATCAACACTGTAGGTGTACACTTCAGCATCGGTGAAGGAAGTGATGCCAAGACTGGCCTTCGTACACGGTATACCAATAACCGTGGTTAAAAACCGATATAATTATTATAGGTCTTGACTTATGCTGGCTAAATTTTATTGTCAAATGTTTTCCATGGAATGCATAATTTCTACACACAGACAACTGGTGGCAAACTGATCGTAGACATGTTCACCGTCAAATCATCAATGAATTTTCTTCTATTATGTCAAATTTAAAATCATTACATTACAATAGTGCCTTTTGTTATAAAACTTTGGCCAATTTATACACAACGACAAAGAAGATGTTGTAGAAACGATGAATAATTTTTGCTTGAATAACAATCATCGGCTATTTATTAATTATTGAATGGTAGATATAATCTGGAGTTTTGGGTTTATTTTTATAAGTAGATTTATGGCTGTTGTTGAAAGTCTTGGTAGACTCCTGGCGATTTCTTGGCCACAGTCATGTGTTCTCCCTTGAACAGATAGTTCTCTGGTTTGTAGTCTTCGCGAATCGCCTGTAAATAATACACATACACGATATACGCATTGAAATTAAAATAATAAGTTGTTAAATAGTATATTAAATTTGGCTTTAAAAGCTATCCGTACTATTAGTTCTCGTATATCAGACATTTTGAAAATCTTCCTCATATATCATTTTAAAATGAAAACCAAATCCCAATTCAAAACCCCGCTTGACATGATACTAAAATATGAATAATAAAAAAATCTTCATGTGCTTGTAAACTATTTAAAACGTGGTCGTGGTACAACCTATTAGAGATAAGTTCCCTATACTTCCACGTTCAAATTTAACAACTAATTTCCCCGATACCAGTAATATTACAATCAAATGTGATCAATCGGCCAAGTTTATATAAGCAGCCACCTGCCTTAGTTTACTAACACACCCACCAATCCCCAATATATATAGCACTTACCAATATAAAGCTTTTGTTTGTATCAAGGGTGTAATACTACCAAATAAAATGTCATACACAACAATAATAACGTGACTAAATATGATAGATACAAATCCTACAACACCTTACCCTTAAAGTAAATCGACAACATAGGGAGTTAATTTGCCAGTTTCAGATATACCAACACGTGTCCGACTATCCTAGTTCTGTACAACTATTGTCAGCATAATTGGACCCCGCACACATTTTAAGCACAATATTACTAGGTATATTAATAATTAAAATCAAATAACAAGAACAGATAAAACAGCATTTTATAGCAAGTCCCTGTTGCATATTTCATGACTGGCAGGTGTGACCGTATATAATGTGCTGTTTAAACTTCTGTGCATTTCGAAAATTGATCCAGTTTATATATATGTAATACTGCTTCTGTATTAGGCTTCTGTCTGACACATGTTACATTGTGCATGTCTATATATACGTAACACTCACGCGTTTTCCGCGTTTCTTTGTGCTCAACTCTGGAGATTTTTTGGCAACCAAAGACTGGTCATCGTCATCCAAAAATGAACTGTCCTGTAAAGAGAAACAAATTTACTAGACAACGTTCTAAATAGGCTTATTGATAAGCAAAACAAATAATACCTTCGATACGCTAAAAGTATCCAGTTAAATGTCCGTCATATCATTTTAAAAGAACACAATATCATGGAATGAAATGTTAAAGTATTGGCAATTAGTGTACATTGTTAAGATACACTGCGAGTGGAATGGAGTGTCACTGAATAACGTTTTACTAAACCTAACCTGAGCCATACGTTCAATGCATAAGCGTACGAGATTGAGAGTGGGTGTGGGGTGGGGGTGGGGTGGTGAGTGCCTGCCTCCCACAAAAATGGGACCCCGTACGCTTATGACTGTATGTACACCCAAACCTTAACCCTCTACCCGGCTGATATTGTGTTGTGCCCAGGTTGACGTTATTGAATATGTAAACAATGTTTTAATATAATTATTCCAATACGTTGGGAAACATGGGAACAAGACTGTTAATGCATAATCCTGTAAAAGTAATTTGGATGGATATATGTGCACGGATATAAATAGTGATACAATATCGGAAGCAAACCGTGATCTGAATCGAGATATTTGGATATTTTCAATATATACTGAATACCAAAAGAATAGATTTGTGGTTAATTTATAATTTGTAATTAATTCTAATTCTAATGTGTACGTGATTACAAACGCTCATTCTCTAAAGTCATAAACAGTACTCTCTCTCTCTCTCTCTCTCTCTCTCTCTCTCTC
>JAECMU010000971.1:0-14142 GCA_016106625.1 Dracogyra subfuscus | reverse complement strand
CACCCACAGCTAGTCCTGTATCTGTTCACCCACAGCTAGTCCTGTATCTGTTCACCCACAGCTAGTCCTGTATCTGCTCACGTACAGCTAGTCCTGTATCTGTTCACCCACAGCTAGTCCTGTATCTGTTCACCCACAGCTAGTCCTGTATCTGTTCACTCACAGCTAGTCCTGTATCTGGTCACCCACAGCTAGTCCTGTATCTGGTCACCCACAGCTAGTCCTGTATCTGGTCACCCACTGCTAGTCCTGTATCTGCTCGCTCAGAGCTAGTCCTGTATCTGGTCACCCACAGCTAGTCCTGTATCTGGTCACCCACTGCTAGTCCTGTATCTGCTTGCTCAGAGCTAGTCCTGTATCTGCTCACCCACAGCTAGTCCTGTATCTGCTCACCCACAGCTAGTCCTGTATCTGTTCACCCACAGCTAGTCCTGTATCTGTTCACCCACAGCTAGTCCTGTATCTGTTCACTCACAGCTAGTCCTGTATCTGTTCACCCACAGCTAGTCCTGTATCTGCTCACCCACAGCTTGTCCTGTATCTGCTCACCCACTGCTAGTCCTGTATCTGCTCACCCACGGCTAGTCCTGTATCTTCTTACCCACAGCTAGTCCTGGTCTTCGCTAACATAACTGGTTTGTGTTTCAGGAGAGGATCCAACCAATGTTCCCAGCCTGCCCCGATTACCTCCACACCTGTCAGAACATGAGCGAGATCCACTGATCATTGTTCCAGAGGTAAGTAGATAGATATTGGTCCCATTGTCTTTCTGTTTTCATATACAGCATTCGTTATACAGAGTTTATGTATAGATTCAGGTAGAAATGGGGAGGGGGTGGTTTATGGGGCTGGATGGAGCTATTTATTATTTATAAAGATATTTATGCATGTATTAACTGTTTTTCAGGATGTCATTGAGAAATCTCACCTTTCTGGTGATTACTTCACAAGTTTTTTACATCAGAACTACATGGATTTTTTCAACCATCTGTCCGATGTTGTTCGAGCCAGTGAATACATCAGCGATGCAGATTTCTTTACTGCTGAATGGGAAGTACGTAGGTTGTCAACATAATGTTAAAGTTATTTAAAATGCAATTTTGCTAAACACTCTACATGTTAGGTCTCGCTACACAGTTCATTTCCCGGGTGAGAGTTCATTAATTGTGACATATATTGTGGTTCACATATTCACTTCTAGTAACTGGTGAAGAATTAAAGCGATCTGTATTTTTCAATGGTAAGTGCTCTGACTGGATTTAGCTCATGTTATTTTGTAATGTTGTATATTGACATTTTGGGTTATACAGCTGCTATAAACCAATGTATTGACGTTTTGGGTCATACAGCTGCTATAAACCAATGTATTGACGTTTTGGGTCACACAGCTGCTATAAACCAGTGTATTGACGTTTTGGGTTATACAGCTGCTATAAACCAGTGTATTGACGTTTTGGGTCATACAGCTGCTATAAACCAATGTATTGACGTTTTGGTCATACAGCTGCTATAAACCAGTGTATTCATCTTTTGAGTCATACAGTTGCCATCAACCAATGCATTGTATCTCTCGTGAACCTCGTATTTTATAACAACACTGTTTTGCTGTATCGTGTATAATTATGTTAAAATAAAATGCAGAATATCGGCATAGGCGAGCGCTTCTTAAACTAAATACATACCATTTTGGAAATTCATACAAACTTACCTTAAAATTAATCAAATTAAATTTTATTTGTCTAAAAAATTACAACGATTGATATATTTCATTAATAATTTACCAAAAGGATAATTCAAAAGTATACTGATACAATGAAAATGCAAAAACAAGTTTTCATTGCAAATAATGACAAACTATTAATGAAATGATGGATAATGTAATATGACATTAATGATGGTATTCATGAGATACATTCACATGGAAACATGGCCAGTTATCATCAGAAATTGAGTTGCATTCGTAATTAAAAAGTTCAATCCCTCTATATCAAGGTCAGTATCTGGTGTGTCCACCATTGGCCCGTGAGTATGTGTGAAGACGACGGGGAAAGGATTGGCACAAACATCTCAAATAAGCCACAGGAATGTTCCTCCACTCCTCCTACAATGCCTGTGCAAGTTCAGCAACTTTACACAGTGGTGGCTGGCGGTGACATATACAATGTCCTAACTCATTCCCCATGTGTTCAATTGGGTTCAATCCGGTGAAACGGCGGGCCAGTTCCTAACGGCGATACCGGCTTGTTGCAGGAATGCCTGGGTAATTCTTGCAGTATGTGGATGGGCATTGTCTTGAAACAGAAGGGGACCTCCTGGTCTTCGTTGACGGTGCAAAAGTGGCTGGAGAACTGGTCTTAACATAACGCTGGGCTGTAAGAGCATCGTGGACAATGATGAGATCACTCCTGAAATCACAATTGATTGCCCCCCATACCATCAGACAACCGCTGCCAAACCGATCATGTTCCCTCACACATCCATCAGCGTACTGTTTATGGAGTCTCCTATAGTATACATGTGCTATTCCATTGGCAAAGGAGACAGAGAAACGGGACTTATCTGAGAAAACAATGCTCTGGTAAAAGGCTGGTGGATGATTACAATTCTGGAGAGCAAACTAGTCAAGCAGCACGATGTTGCGGTGTCATGACGTCTGCATCCGAGTCCAGACATTCTGAGTCAATGGATGACCGTCATTGGATGGATATGCCTTCCATGACGTCCTCTCGTGTTGCTTTCTGTCATCATCCCAGTTCTGAACCGGTCACGGAGGTGGTGTCATCAAATCTGCCGATCTAGGAGTCGGGTCGTAACAGGATGTTGACCAGGTCAGGGTTGATCATGGACTCTCCTGGTCTGACGATGACATTCAACAAATCATCCAATAGTAGTCCTAGCATCTTGGCTTAGCGAAGTCCCCCCTTGAACCATGCCCAACGCTCACTCCCTTTATGCAACGAGGAATATGACACCGTTACGTGACTTTTATGTGTCCACATTGGCATTTCACGTGCATTGCATGCAGCATGATTGTGTTTCTGTTATTGTATGTGTAACGAGAACAAAACCAGGATTAAAATCCAGACAAAAGTACCAATCAATGGCTTCCAATAATAAATTGTTATTTTAAGTCCAATACATATATTTTTAATTAATCACAAAAAAATATCTGTTTTGCATTTTCATTGTGTGTCAGTATACTAGTATATGTCACTTGTAGATATACCTTATTTTCTATTTGGCTAAATGAAAGATATTTGAGGAGGATTTAGCTAAAACTCTTTATGATAATATTACATCATTTTTGTCATCTTTCTTGGTATGTGTTTACGAATGTAGACTTTGCTTTATAGTCTTCTCTTGTTTCAGTCTCGATCAGTAATGCAGGATTACGCGGTGTCGATAGCATCCCGAGGTGTCATTCATTCCAACACTGCCTCTGCAAGACACAACTCACAGCGGGTGGGGCCTGGTTTTAAACCGTTACACAAGTCACAGTGGTTTGCTGTACGGAATAAGGTGAACTTAAAAACGGAGTATCAGTGTTGTTATGTTCTGGATAAGATGATTTTGAGGTTTAGGATGCAGCTGATTGAAAAGACAAAATACACAGTCCATCGAGAGTGAGCAATCTTATGTCCTATGCAACTTGCCTCATTTTACTTCGTGCAGAGGTGTGTGTTTTTAGGGTGGGGTCATCAAATATATTTTCTTTTTTTCCCCATCCCAACTGGTTTCCCACAACTTGTGTATCACAGATTTTGAAATGGTAAATGGTAGCCGATGATTTATTACTCAATGTGGTCTAGCAGTGTCATTAAACAAATCAACCTTCAACGTTTTCTGATATCTTGTTTTTGATGGATACGGCACATACACAATTATAAACTAAATATTAGACTTATACTTTGTTTTAAGATCGCACTCTGCACATCATAGGCATGGCTGTTCACTGGTTTTATGTTACTGTACGTAGATAGCAAGTTCAAGTTTAAAACACATTGATAGTGTATGGAATGAACTGTTTTACATGTTCATGATTGTTCTTCATCTCTTTCTCCACAGTCGAGACAGAATGGTCAAACTGCCTGTGAATTATTTAGAGGTAAGATGGTTTTATGTTTTATATATATATATATATATAGCGTATGTAGACTGTCCAGCCCGGACAGTCACATACAGTTAAAAACCAACCTTTTCCATTTAAGACTACTTGGTATAATGAAATGATGGCATATGAAAACAAGAGATCATCATTATGGTTTTTTTATATTTCTTTTAAACTTAACCTCACCTTTGACCTATTTCAGTTTACTCTTTTACACGGGACTGATCTGGACATCCCAACAGCCAATTGGCTGAGAATCGTCAATAATACCCAGGGCACTTTTTCCGGTTATCCATAAATTGGGGCCCAGTGGAGATGTGTCTGAAACTATTCCCATTCCAGTCATGTAGTACCCTCTTTCTTCTTTGTCCTTAGCAAACATAAGGTGCAAATCAAACTTGCCTCACCACCCTCTGAAAACATTTGAATCTCAACATAACACACACAAAATTTGATGTTCTTGGCAGGATATTTCCCAGGGATGGTCCAACATCTATGCAAGACTTGGTGAAAATCCTTGTTAATTAAACTTATTTAATGGTATCTTTTTTATCTACATGATAACTTTTTTTGGTTATCAGACCTCTGTGTATAATGGGCAAGGTTATTGTAGAGGTTAAACATATTAATGTGTGTTTAATATGAGGAGTGTGACATGTAGGTTAAACTTATTTTATTATACTAGTCCTTACCAGTCCACCTGGAGGGGTCTATAGGTGTCATCTCAGTCCTTTTGTCTGTGCAACCGTTTTTCTGTCCATCCAGTTTCAGAAAAAATTTCTACAATGTCTCAATATACTGTGTATAGCTGTATCAAGTACTGTTACAGATCATGTTTGACTTTCACAGCGATTCACCCATTCTACAATGCCTCAGTATACTGTGTATATGTCTCTTGATCTTAGGAGATACAAAATGTTCGGTCTGGTATGGGACTTGTATTGCTTTAACAATTCTTGGGGATGTTATTTTTTCAGGATGCCATTGCGAACCTGAAGTGTTGTGGACAGAAATTGTACCCTTCATGAACCTGATTAATATAACGCTTCACAGTCCAGGTTAGTCCAAGGGAAATAACTAAAGTTGTTCTAATATTATAGTCACAAGTTATGGGGCAGTATCAAATGTTACTCTACTTTTTGAAAAAAAAATTGCCAAAAAAGAATTTAGAAACTCAAAATACCCACCACCTTCAAAAATGTTGTTTTAATTATTTAAAGAAAGTATACTTTGGATGGGAGTGCAGCAGACGTAGCCAGCATTAACAAAAAACATTATATGATGCTCCCCCTCCCCTTTTGCTTTAGAAACCTTGTGCTAACTTGTTTTGTTTATTTCTCAATTATTTTTTCTTCTATTGTTTTGTGGCTGTTTTGTTTTGAAGTGTAATAGCAGTTGGTTGCCATCCATCTTAAGATTTATTGCTGCTATATTTATATGTGTTTCTATTTTGAACAAAAAACATTCATAGCATCTCTATTCAAAGGAGTTGGGTCATACTTCTTTTACCTCTTGGCAAAAAAGCTATTTTAATACAGGAATTTCATTATTTAAAAAAAAAAAGAAGCCTTTATTGAAAGTAAAATAATATCTAATGTCATCATTTTTAAAACAGTTTTTGTATAATCTTAAACACTGGTCATGTCTTATTAAGGCTGGGAGGGTATAAATTTCATTGTAATATGTCTTCAGATAACTTTGCCACCAACACATAAACTGAGCATTCTGGGCCATGTCCGAGCCCTAGCCTGGTATTGACCATGAGACAAGTGGCGAGATGTCCGCAAATGAACCCTTCTCTCATTCAATGGCTGCAAGAGCATTTCTGTGCATATAAACAATCCCATGCTAGTAATGAAAAGATGTGGCGGGTTTCCTCGCTAAGAATATGTCAAAATTACCAAATGTTTGACATCCAATAGCTGATGATTAATAAATCAATGTGTTTTAGTAGTGTCATTAAACAATTGTCATTCTGAATAATCACAGTCATGTTCTAAGCATCTTTATCACTGTGTTTTATTAATTGTTTTCGTGTGCTTGTCAATTTTTCAGGTCAGATATCTTTTGTGCAAGAAATGGGTAGATTTACGAGACATGGGCAGGCAACAAAGTGAGTGGTATTAGTGTTCTCTTAGTAAATTATTATAAACAAATTCACTTTCTCTGACATTTATAAGGCTATACTGGGGCAGGACAAAACCCAGTGGTTAAGCATCCGCTTGATGCGCAGTCGGTCTGGGATCGATCCCGGTCAGTGGACCCTTTGGGCTATTTCTCGTTTCAGCCAGTGCACCACGACTGGTATATCAAAGGCCATGGTATGTGATATCCTGTCTGTGGGATGGTGCATAGAAAAGAAAGAAATGTTTTATTTAACGATGCACTTAACACATTTTACTTACGGTTATATGGCATTAGACATATGGTTAAGGACCACACAGATATTGAGATAGGAAACCCGCTGTCGCCACTTCATGAACTACTCTTTCGATTAGCAGCAAGGGATCTTTTATATGCACTATCCCATAGACAGGATAACACATACCAAGGCCATTGATATACCAGTCGTGGTGCACTGGCTGGAGCAAGAAATAGTGCAATGGACACACAGACAGGGATCATGCATCAGGCGAGTGCTGTACCACTGGGATATGCTTGTCCCCTCATTTAAAAGACCCCTTGCTACTAATGGAAAACATGTGGGTTTCATTCTATGATTGTGTCAAAATGACGATATATTTGACATCCAATAGCTGATGATTAATAAATCAATGTGCTTTAGTGGTGGTGTTAACCAAAATTTATACGGCTATACTTGCACAATTTCGGATCTCTCTCTCTTTCCCCCCCCCCCCCCTCCTCCCATATATAGTGCTTTATATATATTTTTTTTTTTTTAAATTCCAAATTAATCTGGACACGGAAATGTATCATCAGAGCCTGTTACTGGGGTGTGAACAAAGTACTTGCCAGACTATGCTACTGGTACCAGTATACCTCTTACCAAATACATTTGCCCACAGACACTGTTGGTCTGTGATATAGCAATTGTTGGTCATTTGATTAGGATTGGCCAGTGCTTTCTTTACTTTATTCTCCGTTGTACATCAGTGGATTTACATTGTTTAGCTAATATACAGATTTTGTCTACTCTGTTTTAGATCAGAAAAGCTTGATGAGAAAGATGTGGTTTCATTGGAGGAAGCAGAAACCTGTAGTGTGCTGCTGACCAGTGAAAAGTCATCTGTTTCAAATACCTCTTACGATGATGACTTTATTACAAACAGTCAAAATGAAATTAAAGTTCAACCAGAGGAAGAAGAAGAAATAATTATTGAAGACTTTGATGACTAAATGTCAACGTGTGTTTAATGTTTGTACAATCTGCAACAGCATTACTGATGGAATTTATCAGCAACAGTTATTTAACATCATCTTATTTGTTATTTAACAGTCTTTTATTCTGAGTCATCAAACTTATTAATTTTGTGTGGGGTGGAAGGTCTGCTAACAATGTAAATTATTACTGAAATCCCTGGTATAAAGAGTGGTAGGTTAGTTCATTGGATGGCTGTACATTCTTCTCTCTTGCTATGAACCAGGGGCCTAATTCACTAAACGTTCACAACTTTGCAATCTCGCAGTGCAATGCTAAAAGACTGACAAAGAGGATGCTTTGTTGTCCACCAGAGCCTAAGATACTTTTGTGAATTAGGCCCATGAACTCTAAATTACTGGGAGTATTACGTATATTGAAGCAGATTTGATACCGTGTGGTGTGTCATCAAGAAAAGAAATCTTCTTCTTCGTCGAACGCTCGAAAAGAAATCTGATTTGCTTTCCTTTTTCTTATTTTCAGCTGAAATTTCCTAAATAATTTTTATTAGACCGTGAAGAATTTCACATCTTACCATAGTAAAATTATTTAAGTTTATGTACTTATTTGTTTAAAAAAAATTCTTGTGACCATCTAGACTGTGCTAACCCTTAAAATTGTAGCACATACTAATGTTTTTACAGTGGAGGAGAAACAACTTCATTAAAGTAGTTAGGTATTAAAATAAATTAAGATTGCTCATTTGGATTACCAGGAGGTAATGACAGGTAATGACAGTCCAGAACTGTCCTTTGTTCTCAACAACATCTAATTAAATGACAACAAAACCCATCACATACCATTGATCAGGTGTGTTTTATTCACATATAAGAATTCAATACAAGTAGCAATAAGCAATACAATATGAATTGTGATATGAATGATTAATAAAGCACTGTGGGACAATATTTCAAAATGTTATGTAAAAGGAACTCGATTCTCATGATTTTTACCTAGGTAACCAACATAAAGTATATCTGCAAAAGCTATTCAATTAACTGAAACTTGTGTGTAGAAATTGGTTATTTATTTAAGGTACCGACATGTGAACAGAACGATACTTCAGGTTGAATATTGTGTCCTAAACTATAATTTGTTTTAAAGGGTTTTAATAGTTAAAATTATGGGAATGGTAAATTTGATCAAATTGTTGTATACCAGGTCTGTTGTTTTGTGGTAACCTGTAAATGAGTTGCCAGTTACTTTATCTGTTTTGATGCCCATTGAGGCATATGTAATCTACTGTTTTAATAACAGAGACACGTTGATAGTGATGAACTCAAGAGTAATTGAGTGGACAGAGCACTGACCAATTAAACAAGTACAGTGCAGAGTTACTGTTATTTTAGCTCACAGTTCCACGTACATATCTAATAGTATTTTGAGATTCCTTTTTCAAAATTCAGGGTAACTTAATCATTTAAATTGGGAGGGGGGGAGGTGTCTTCTATCATTAGCCCTTTATATTACAATACTGCTAGTATAAAAAATAAAATAAGTTTTTGTGTTTTTCAAATTCACTAAAATATGGATAAAACTATGACGAGAAATATGAATTGAGGAATAGCATGTCCAGATATACACGCTTTGGCTGCAGAACTTCTTGTGGATGGAGTGTTCCTGGACTTCCCCCGATATTGTGGGTCGTTTGTGGTTGGTTGGTTGCCCACCGTGTTGGCCAGCTGGATGAGGTTTTGATTGGGATCTCTGAAGTAAATGCTTCTGATGGGTCCTATTGCCCCAGAATTGTACACTGGGCCTTGCTCAATAGATATGTTCAAGTTCTGTAAAAGGAAACAAGATACACAAATAGACATCTGTTATATGTAACCCATTCTTAGCAATCTTGAACAAAGAAAAGTTGGTTTGGGTGACCTAGCAAAAGCAAGTGTAATATTTATAACCTGGATTGTAATTGTGAAATGTGTACTGTAGGATGGATAAATAGTTTGGCTTGGACCAACCACTGATGTTATTACCTCATGCATATTCTACATTACTTCCAGTTACTCTGTGTGTTTTTTTAAAACCTATTGATCATGCTATTACACTATTTCAGGAGTAAAACATGGAATTCTCGTATAATTGACCAATAAATTGTTATTGGTTTCATTAGTGGATTGGGGGGTCACAGTAGTATTATCTAGAACTGAAATGTAGGTCGCAGTGACCTAGTATTGTCACACAACACACTACCATCCATGTTGTACTTGCATGCAAGGTTTGATTATTCTTTATCAAGTAACAAGGAAAATATGGCCCAGACAAATATTTCCTTTAATATGCAGTACTTCATGAAAAATAGGTCATGGTGACACCACCGACCATCCCAAGTTGTACTTGCAGGCAAGGTTTGATGATCGTATATCAGCTGATAAGGAAGGTATGACCAGACAAGGATTTTCTTATAATCTGCAGTAATCTGAAAAGTAGGTTACAGTGACCTAGTTCTGTGATGGGTTTAATGATCCTACATGAATTGATACATGCGGACGATGGATGAAAAAACGCCATACCTAAATATTATATGATCAGTCAATCCTAGTATATTTAATATAAGTATATCGATGTGAGTTCCAATCTATTACACCCATTTGCGTGACATCATTTTAGTCTGTTCTATTTTTGCGTAGAGACGTACAGAGAACACCATGTTAAATATTTAAAAATTAAACAATGGATGGTATACACATTTGGTTTATTTCTAACTATTACCCATCATTTATCATCACACACTGATCTGGTAGTATATCTGAATAGAAATGAAAACTGACCCGAAGAAAGTTGATACAGTCCGCGAGGTTTGTTGTCGTGAGGAGACAAATGTCAGCGGCTCCCACGGTGACGGGTTCTGCGTGGGGCGAGAACTCACGGCCCAGCTGGTGCACGTTGATTTTCTGGGGACCAAGGAAGATTTCCCAGTTCGTCCGCTACATACAAAACAGAATTTTTTTTAAAGGTCTAACTAGCGGAGGACAGTTACACTGCTGTAAAAAATATGAGTACTAGACCTGTTTATATAGCTGATGAAGACGTCTCTGATTATTTGTTTGTTTTAATTGTGTATAGTTATTTTAGACTAGGTACATGTTTATTGAATGTCAACAATAGTAGCTATTAGTTTTATAAGCGCCAATAACGTAAAACCAATTTGTAAATTTTTAGACAGTTCAAAAACTCGTGTTAAAAGATCCTCGCACTGTAGTTTAGTAGTGTATACTTTGTTAATTCCCTGCCTGTATTAAGAGCATACAAGAAAGATATTGCTGCTGATAGAAATTACCATCTAATGTTGGATCAGCCATGAGGGTGCATGGGCCCTATTCCAAACGAATTTTCTTCCCCTTTTGTTCTTTCCAATATATTCCGGGATAGCATGACTACCCCACTGTAAATAGCCCTTCCCTGCATAATTTCCTGTACACACGCCTGTCATTCTAAAACAACTCTGTTCATAGCATACAGAAGCTAAACATTATTATTGACAGGATTATGTTTCAAGTTGTTTTATATACTCACACGAACGTTAAAGATTTGATCATAGAAGTTGATGGTTGATGCTTGGTCTGTTGCGGTGATTACAAAATGATCCAGGCGATCTACTTGGATTCCACGACTAACATCAGCATTCTGATAGAAAGTAGATGGAAACAATACAATTACATTACAGATATATCAGTTAAATTCCTCACACAATTAACGGCTTGTCATTGCCTGACGTAACATATACGGTGTGGAGGAGTAGAGTTGAGGGTGAATAACTGACGTGCTGACTGGAATGCTACTACAGTTAATACTGTATATAGTGTGCCGACTGTTGGGGGTGAGGGTGGGGGGGGGGGGGGTGTTGACCCCGCCAGTCCTATAAAAAGATGTACACGGGTTTTATATAAATAAATATTAAAGTCGGCTCCAACTAAGTCTTCTCTTTGTAATAATGTTAATAAACCCTTACTCACTTGTTGTTCGTTTTCATAATTGGCAACTTCCAACAGATTTCCATCCGGGTCTCTAAAGTAGATGGACTGCAGTGTACCCAGGGCGCCGGGTCGACCACCACGCCCCTGTATGACTGTCACGTTGACGGCCTGTACAGATCAAAGAAACTTTATCACTCATTCATACGGTTCAGGCTCGTAGCCAGGATTTTGAGGGGTGGGTGGGTGGCGTTTAGGCTTATGGTGAGGCTCACTAAAGCTCGTGACAAGTGAACATTATTTCACTCGGGGCATAAATGTGATGATAACTGGCAACTCGTTTATTACCCTTTTGTATACTACATGAGTGGCCGTTCAATATCATTTATCTTACAACGAACTTGAATACGATTGTAAGATAAATAACACTTTTTTAACGGGCACGAGGTGCGGGACGTAGCCTGAATCACGGACGGTGTGGGATCGATCCCCGTCGGTTGGCTCATTGGGCTTTTTTTCGTTCCAGCCAGTTCACCACAACAAGGCCGTGGTATGCTATCCTGTCTGAGGAATGATGCATATAAAAGATCCCTTGCTACTAATGGAAAAATGTAGCGGGTTTCCTCTAAAACTATATTAGAATTACTAAAAAAATTACATTCAATAGTCGATGATTAATAAATCAATGTGCGTTAGTGGTGTTACACAAAACAGATTTTTAACTTTTTAACACACACGAATGTGGTATTCTACAGGCCAGTAGGAACGATATTTTGAGTTTCCCCGGTTCCTACGAGCCTTTTCTTTGTCTTACATATCCTCAAAACCCAGATTTAATAACATTTAATGCATAACAAGTAGCATATGTCAGACGCTATATAACTGTAAATAAAAATGTGTTTAGAGCCTTGTTAGATAAAACATTTCTTTCTTTTTCATGGGAGCCTTATGCTAGTTTCAGACTGCCAGCAAAATGTTGGCCAACCTCCTCCTGTCACAACTTTATGACTGTCCAGTTGCTAGTCTGAGCGCTCTTACAACTGGATTCTCGTCGTATAACCCATTAGTCGTAAAGTAAAATCTGAGCTCACTCTTAAGTCGAGTTGGCCAACTTTCTGCTGACAGTTGCTAGTCTGATCCTAGCATTAGCGATATTTCCGTGGATTATAATATTAAAGGGACATTCCTGAGTTTGCTGCATTATAAGATGTTTCCGACTAATAAAATATTTCTACGATTAAACTTATATATTAAATATATTTTCTTCATAATATCAGTGTCTGTATATTCTATGTGTTTCTGGTTGTCTTAATATTTGTAAGAAGCCCAAACTGGATTTTGTCTTAAATAATTTCGTACCTACAAAAAAGTTATATTTTAGGAAATAAGATTAAATCAATCCTAGTACAAATATTACAACGATCAGAAACACGTTTAATATACAGCCACTAACAATTTATTCAGAAAAATATATTTGATAATATAATTATAATCGTTATAAAGTCTGTTAGTCGACAACATCTTAAAAAGTGCAGCAAACTCAGGAATGTCCCTTTAATGAAGTTGGTTCCTGATAGGTAACGTAGCGGGCAGCATGGCCCAGTGGTAGAGTGCCCGCCTGATGCGCGGTCGGTCTAGGATCGATCCCCGTCAGCTGACCACTGGGGTTTTTTCTCGACATAACCATATGTCCGACGCCGATATAACCGTAATTAAAATGTGTTGAGTGCGTCGTTAAACAAACCAAAAAAAAAAAAAAAAAAAAGATAGGTAACGTGTGCTAGAGGTATGCATTTAACCTTTTTGGCTACTATGCAGAAGTATATTTAATTTAATTTAATATGTGATTACTTTTTACATGACCAAAAGCTGTTATAGAGCATTGGACTGACCTACGCATCCACAGCTTTCCCGTTGCCATCGACGTGACAACAAACTGAACGTCAGGCTTTAGTAAATTACGGTGTCGGAAGTGTGTTAATTGGTTTGACTGGTGGGAAAACACCTGACATAGTTTCAGTTGTCCTAAACAAAGAGACCTGAGATGCGCGATATTTACCTGCAGATGCTGAGCGGCCGACGTCAAATCGGTTCGGATGACGAGGCACACATCGGCGGAGCCAGGGGTCGGGGAGTTTGCTCTTGGAGTGAAGTCGCTGTTTGTCTGGAACACCTTGATCAGTGCCTGTCCCAGATAGATTTCCACGGGATTACCCTATAACAGAAAACATGCTATGAAACATAGTGATGAAAAGAAACATGAAAACTCATAAATAGTGGTAGTCGCACTAGCGCGGTTGTTGGGCCCAGTGGGACAGTTCTCGTTCATCACTAGTACACCACGACTGGCATATCCGTAGTCTGTGCTAGATTCCGGCTTGCGAGATGGCGTATATAAAAGATCCATTGCTACTAATGGGGGGGGGGGGAGTGGCGGGTTTTCTCCCTAAAACTAAATGTTAAAATCACCAAATGTTTGACATCCAACGGCCGAGTATTAATAAATCAATATGCTCTAGTGGTATCGTTAAACAAAATAAACTAACAGCCAATCCCACAATACTGACATTCAGTCACACATGTTTTAATTGGACTGATATAATATCAAATGTGAAATAAAAATCCATTTGTCATAGGGTTTAACGTGCACATTCAGAACAAGCTGTTGTAGCGCACGCCTGTCGTGGGCGCAAGAGCTTGCGAAGCAAGCTCTTTCGTCCAAGATAAAAATCCAGGTG
>JAECMU010000948.1:6974-17779 GCA_016106625.1 Dracogyra subfuscus | reverse complement strand
ACCTTCACTCAACCCGCTGTGGACTGTGGAGAACTACCAAAAGTTTGATACAACAAGAGCCCCGAAACCAGTGGCAGTGAAGGTATTTATTTAACTATTTGGAGCTTTTAAACTTGATTTTCATGCTTATATTCAATTAAGGTTCAAGCACACAGTTCAAGGCACACAACTTGGCTAGCACTCGACTGATGTGCTGTCAGTTTAAGATCAATCCCCATCCGTGGGACCATTAGGCTTCTTCTCATTCTAGCCAGTGCACCATTACTGGTATAACAAAGACTGTGGTATATGCTGTCCTGTCTACAGGATGGTGCATATAAAATATATTTTTCAACTAGTGAAAACATTTTGAAGGTTTGCTTTCTAAGACTATATGTAAAAATTATCAAATGTTTGACATCTAATAGCCGATTAATAACAACTCAATGTGCTCCAGTGATGTCGTTAAACAAAACAAACTTTACAGGACTGAGTCTAATGGTTAGTTGTGAATGATCAGTGAGAGAGAAGTTCACCTAGAAATCTGCCTAATGACCCATTAAAATCCTGTGATAGAAGCTAGTACTAGGATATAAAACTTATTACCCCAGAAGGCATTCATACAGGGAAATAAAAATCATAAGTTTTCACTGAGAAATTACAATGCATTGGACTAATGAACAATACTACTGAATGATTTGACGGTTACAAACCAATTACTTTCTCGGTACTAGATATTTCATCACAATTTGGAAAAAAACACACAATGATGTCATGTAGAGTTTAAAGAGTTTGCATTTACGGCTGTCTGTTTTTTATGTTAAATTTATAACAAAATGTCATTTTAATGCAATTCATCATAGATTTTGTACTAGAATAAAGATAACCTTTTGTTTTTGCAGATTATCTCAGAATGTGAAAGTTATAGCAATACTCATTCCCCCTCCCCAACTTTCTGTCTTGGACGAAAGAGTTTGCTATGCAAGCACTTGCGCCCATGACAGGCGTGCGCTACAACAGCTTGCTCTGAATGTGCACCTTAAACCCTATGACATGACATGATACCAGTTGTTATCAAATTTATGTCTTGTGAAATAATGTTCATTTGTCACTCGCTAAAACTTGTGACAGCTCAATATTATTTCACTCGGGACATAAATTTTATAATAACTGGTAACTTGTTTATTATCCTATATTTAGATCTCATCAACAAGACATGTGTCAAGTATTATCTGTAAACATCTTCCATCCCAAATGATCTGTTAATGTAAATATATTTTAAAACATGTCATTGTTCATTATTGCTTACTTAAAATATTTTTTTTAAATAAACCTCTTTTTAGACATCACTAGTGATAACTTAAGGCCAAGTTCTGTGCGATATGAATTTTTCAATTTCTCATAATTTCGCCCATTTCACTGCCAAGGAAGTTTTTAAAACCTATTTCATTTATATTATTATTAAATTCTGTGTTAAGATATGATATTTAATTAAGATAATATTTTTTGCTACAGAAAGGAGAAAAGAGTGAAAATCTACCGGAAGTAAAAGAGAAGGAAATTCCAATGTCCGACAAAGACCCAAAGACATTAAGTGGCTGTATATTGTCATAAAGACACAACATTTTGTAAATAACTGTACTTTGTATATGTTGTGAACTGTATATGTTGTGCTATATTTGGTTTTAGTTATAACAACAGAACACTGCTTAATTGCATTTAAGCTTTTGTGTACAGTAATCTTATGATATAAAAAAATGTGACTTCTGAAGTAGATAATTGTATTTTATCAGGATTGTATCCCTCTTGTACATTTTTACTCTGCATTCTATAAAATAGAGACATATTGTGTAACACTTGGACATTTTTAAACAAATCTCAACTTAGTTAATGAATATGTAATATTTTGAAGCATAGTGTACACTTAGCAGTTTAGCAATTATTTTGACTGAAGTCATCTGTCCTATCATATGTCCATTTCCACACTGAACTTGTACAGATACTTTTTATCATCACTTTGCATGTGTATTCTCCTATGGACAAGGAATATTCCTATTCATTTTGACGTTAATGTGAATGTCACTTTTGTATAGTTTTCTGCATAATCCTTCAGCTTTTACTAGATTGATTCAGCAAAGACTTAAAACAGGTTCTATATGAAGTAAAGAGGTAAAAGGTGACTGTCATTAGTCCATTTCATGATTAATGACAGTGTGTTAAGTCTTCAATCACAAACTGTCTTACACTAGTGTTCAAATGTAAACACAGTTTTGTTACGAGAATGTGACAGTAAAGATATTTTGATTAATCAAGTTCATGAGTATTGCTTACTTTACCTACTTGACAAAGTTTCAGAATAAATGTTTTTTTGTTTTGTTTTTTTTTGGTTTGTTTAACGACGCACTCAACACATTTTAATTACGGTTATATCGGCGTCGGACATATGGTTATGTCGAGAAAAAACCCCAGTGGTCAGCTGACGGAGATCGATCCTAGACCGACCGCGCATCAGGAGGGCACTGTACCACTGGGCCACACTGCCCGCTGTTTCTGAATAAAGTATCACCAAGTACAGTATACAGAGTTACATCCCTTGAGTTGCTACACTAATTATATACACGTTTATTGTTTGTCTATTCATTGCTACACTAATTATGTGTACATTTATTTGATGTTAAATTTATTTATATCCAGTTTATGTTTACTTTTTATTCAAAGGTCAACAGTGGAATATTTAGTTCATATACAACTGGTACATAATATTAATATTTATGTTCAGAAATGAAGAAATACATGTTTATAAATATATCATTTCAACTTAGTTTCATGCTTATAAATACGTCATAATAACTTTTAATTATTTTTAGTAAAAAAAGTTGAAGAAGTAAAATAAACCACAATTTATCTTTTACTTCATTATTATTTAATATTTTTTCATACGGCCATAAAAAATGTGCATCAAAATAGTTATGTTTCCCCAAATCACAACAAATTTGGTTAATTGGATAATATGTCATTGATATTCACTGACAATGGATCAAATATGTTATTTAATTCACAACAGTACATGATAAGAATATGTTATAATAATTTTCTGAATGAAATCGGTCTCATTCTGAAATTTATATTGTTTACTAGTCTTTATTTTAATCCTTGTCACTGTTAAACCTATTTATCAGATTTGGTTTGACATGCGTATAATAAAATAAAACATAAAAAATGGTAGCAGTTTTTAGACGTCTGTTATAAACATGAAATGTCAAGTTAAAAATTGTTTCTTAAAGTGAAAGGTTTTAAAACGAGGATTTTCCTTTTAATTATCATTAGTCATTAATTAGTACAGTGTACATAATAGCAGGTTGAAATATGTTTCCACTTGCCATATTGGCAAGTGCTTTGAATGAATAAGAAATTTTGTAAGTAGTACATTACTGTTGTAACATACCTGCAAGGAAATATTTTTATCGTTAAAATGTTTAGTCTCTTTGTGCATATTTCTTGTTTCACATTAAATTGTGTTGTATACCGGTATATGCATTTAAAATTTATTACACATATATCAGACAAGCAGATGATGCTGTTTAAAAATACAAGCCATATTTATTTTGTGGATGGAAATCACATAAACATACATTTTAATGGAAATATTATCTCACTTAATACATTTTTACTAAATGTGAATGTATTTATTACAGAACTGCTTCTACATACTGTTTGAACAGTATAGCCCCCCATTTCTTCCCCTAGATACATTTTTGATGTCCTAAACAGTGCTTCACTGTAGGCAGTTAATTGTGTGTAAGAATAGTTTCCATGGTGGAAGTCGTGTCAATAATAAACTTATGTCATCAGCGACATACATGTCACAGCTTTCACGCAATGCTGCCTCTTGTTCACAATTTGGAAACTTATATTCAACAACAGTATCATTCGAAAATCTTTAATAAAATGATACATATTGAAAATGGGTAATAAATAGAATACCCAACAAGCTACAAGACAATATGGTTTATCTTGCACTTATGAATTGATGTCCTTCCTGAGCCTTTGGCATCCGTTGACTTGTGCAAGATAAATGGTATTGCCTCGTAGCTTGTTGAGTATTCTCTAAATATGTTCTAGATTGAGAGGTGTTATGGAATGTGTTTGTTGAAACATTAAGGGAAATGTGCTCCTAATGCTCCTGTTCACTATTCAGTGCATATCATGAATGGTGTCATAGTTTTGCCATTCTTGTTATTTTATTACATGTCAATTTATGTTTTCTTAAAACAAATGAGAAAGATGTGTATACAACACCTATATTAACCCATAATATGTATACAATTTTATTTTTGCTGTGTCATGGTGTTGCCATTCCAGATTTTATATTACATGTCAACTTCAGTTTCCTTAAAATGATTAAGAGGATGTGTATACATCTATATCAACCCATACTATATATAAAATGTTATTTCTGCAAAGATTATTATTATTATGTAAAGTGTAACCCCTAAAAACGTGACAGTTTGTAAACTTTTCACTTTGTTGGGCGCTCATTTGTTCTTCTTTGTCTATAAACTGCAATGTTGGGTCTAAGATTTATAATCTAGAGGTTTGGTTTGGGCTTTATTTTTAATAATATATACAGAGTAGTTATAATTTAGTATTCATACTTTTTCTTTTTACAGGAAACTTGTTTCAAGAAATAGTTTTAAATTTTAACAATACCAAATGTAAGTTTTAAATGTTCAGTTTGGTTAATGTTGTGGTGAAAAAAATTAATTATCTTAGTAATTATCAAAATATAATTTATAAATTTCAGTATTGCTAGAAATCTTAATATGCATTCAACCTAGTTTCGTCACCATTTTTCAAAAGTACGATACACCATAATTTATTCCAAACGTCCCCAGAAATCGCTCAATATGCATATACATATAACTGGATTATGGACAATTTCAGGTTTTGTTATAAATAAATGATTAGGAAAAAATTCAAACAATCTTTGTACGAGTTTTCATGCTATACAATTTATGTATTATTGTATGTTGTATGTACTTAATTTACTGTTTTAACTTAATAAATTAAAAGCATTTCAGTTTTTCCCTTTAAAATTAAAAATAGAAAAATGTGACCAGTAGATGTTAAAATTAATTATTGATTACAGAACTATGTAGCAATATAGACATACAATAATTATACTGAAAATAAATTTAAATAATTCTTATTTTATTGTTGTTACTTGTTGATTACTGGTAAGTTATATTTAACAGATATTTACTCAGTTTGTATTGCCCAGTAGTAATTGCCTGCTTGATGCGCAGTCAGTCTTGGATCGATTCCCACGATGAGCATATTGGGCTATTTCTCGTTAAAGCCAGTGCATCACAACTGGTATATCAAAGGTCATGGTGTGTATTATCCTGTCTGAGATGCTGCTGCATATAAAAGATCCCGTGGGTGTCCTCTTAATGACTATATATCAAAACTTCCAAATGTTTAACATCTAATAGCAGATGATTAATAAATCAATGTGCTCTAGTTGTTAAAAAAAAAAATCCACCTTAAAATAGAGTACATGTGATCACTTAATTTGTTACTGAAGTGTGCAGAATTACTTGCTTTTGGCTCAACCATTTGCAAAACTAACAGAATATTATTTTTGAAAAGAATACTGCCATATTCATTTGTAAGATGTCACATGTGCAGATATAACACTACTAAGAACTGAAAGAAAGGAATGTTTGGCTGC
The DNA here is from genome assembly GCA_016106625.1 of Dracogyra subfuscus. Classification (NCBI taxonomy): domain Eukaryota; kingdom Metazoa; phylum Mollusca; class Gastropoda; order Neomphalida; family Peltospiridae; genus Dracogyra; species Dracogyra subfuscus. Next base: position 12,066 of record JAECMU010000948.1, on the reverse strand, counting down.
TTATGGTGGTGAGACTTGACTTGATAATTGATCATAACCAAAAAGTAAAGTTTTTTTTAATAATACCATTAGAGCATATCAATTTATTAATCATTGGCTATTTAATAATTTTGACAATCGTAATAAAGGAAACTTGGTAATTTTTTACATTGTAAGTGGAGGATCTTTTATGCACCAGGATAGCACATACCTCAGCCTTTGATATACCAATTGTGGTGTTTTGGCTGGCATGAGAAATAACCCAATGGGCTTAGAGAAGAATCAATCCCAGACTGACCATACATCAGGTGATCACTTTATTACAGAGTTAATACCCCTCCCCCCATTGTAACCAAGATCATCACTGGAGTACTGTCAACAGTACAATCATGTATTTTCATCATCCATAAATGTTTTGGCAGAGATCTACACTGTTATGAAATGTTAGATTAAAAAGCAAAAGGGTGACCACAATTACATTGGTTACTTCTTACAATTAGCAGCAAGAAATATTCTGGAGGTATTCTGTTCTCCATATATTGAACACTGTAAAACTGGTCTCCTTTGACATACCAGTCATAGAGTTCTGGACCCATGCTTTTAAAACTTTTAAAAAGAGTCCAGACTCTTTAAAGATGTCGCACACATACAATTTGTATGGTATTGTCATGAAATTACTGTCTCTATTAAGAGTCTCGAGTCTACACTAAAAGTTTTATAAGCACCAGACCTGGTCTGAGCGATGAATGGACAAACAGATATGTATTCAGACAAAGACAGACACATAGACAAGACATAGAAACACATCTTGTAAAATAAAAATCTGATAAAAGACAACAACCCACATGTGAGTACATGATATTTATTCTATTGGTTTGATGTAGCTTTAATACAATGCAAAGCTCTGCTTTTTTTACTAAATGGTTGCTCAGCTACAATTGTTCACAAATAACTACAGACAATTTTGGCTAGCAGTTAACAAATAGGTGTACAATGAACACGGTGAAATGGACGTTAAAGATATATGAAATGTTAAGTGTGAATAAAATGCACATGATGCTGCATGGTTGTCATGAATTTATTAAAACTAAAATGGAATTTAAAAAATACAACTGTGAGTGTATATGAAAATGGATAAATGAGATGAACAAATATGCAGTAGTTTTGTTAAGTTAGGTATATGACCATCTGCAAACAAATATCTTTACCCCAAAAAACACTAAATAAAATAACAATACCATACAATATATACAACAGTTCTAGATTATTTTATTGAAAATCTGCATTTAAATTTGATTTAATTAAAACAAATAAAAATAAATTCTTTGTACTAGCATGTTTTTAATGTTCACTGGAACAAAGATTTTAAAACTGTAAAATGTATAAATATTGTCTCTAAACATTCCACCTTCCATTAGTATTTAGATTTTATGTTAATAAGGAACACTACTGCATTACTGCAGAAATTATAAACTTTATCTCATTACTAAAACTATATTGAATAGGAATGTACTAAGTGTGATCGAAAATTTTGTAATGGACCTGGATGGTTTAAGTGTTTAATTTCAGTGTTTTGGAGTTAAAATAAGCCTTAAATTTAAGTAACATTTAAGTAATATTTGTTCCTTTACTGGTTTAATATAATTTTAATTTTTATTATAAATTACAGTATGTATCAAAAGTTGTTATTAATGCTGGTAAGATATGTATGTAGATTAAATAAAACTGCTCGACATAAATATATTATTTTGGTAATGTTAAAAATAAAAAAAGAATATTCCATTTCAAATATGAATAATTATAGAATGAAATGAGATATAAATTTCAAAATAAGTGCCCAATATGTGTTAATGTTCCCATTCAAAGAAAACAGAAAAAGTGCATTGATTGCTTTGATCGTGAAGCACGTGACATGACACTGCATGTGAGAAGGGTTTCATTTCAAACTGAACATTTAGTTTGTGTACATTGTGTGCACACTGCAACAATATTATTTCTTGTTTGTTACTGGAAAACTAAATCATAACCTTGCTGTCACATTCTTTACAACATTGTGCAACTTTTTAATGATACGGTGTCTCCCAACGTCGGGAACATCCCAGGGCTGTAGGCATGCTCCAAATTGGTACCACCCAGCGAATTATAGCCGATTGTGGGCCTGATATCGACAAATCAGAAATGTGGATGATCGTCCCCATTCAGGATGGCCAAGAGCCACAACTCAGGTTCAGGGCCACTTCATTAGGATTTACACGTTAATGAATCACGGCCAATCGGCCAATCACAACACAAGAGAACCTGATCAGATTATTCGTAACAGACTCACAGAAGTAACATCCACATGCGAGACGTCAGTGGTGTACACATCGAAGACATTGAGCCAATACGCGTTGGGCTCGGGTAATGTTTTCAGATAGGTCCAGATTCACAATAGACTTCATGATCAATGGCAGTGTGTCTGGTGACATCCCAATGAATGCTACACCCAACATCTATGAGGGTCTGTTGTGGATGTGGGTTGGCATTACCATATTGCTCATGAGAGGAACACTGGGCATTACTAAAATGACAACATCCCTGAACTGATTGTTGTGCCCTTCTCACGTCAGGGTGGACGCCATTTTGTTTTTTAGGACGACAAGGCCCATGCTCATCAGTCTACTGGTCACTGCATATCTGCAGCAACAAAACATCACCACACTACCATGGGCTTCCCTAAGCCCAGACCTTTCACCCATTTGGGCACATATGGGATATCATCAGATCAGAGAACATTAACATCAGCCAACCAACTTGGCTGAATTAAGTGCCACACTTCAAAAGGAATGGGACTGGGTCCACCAAAATGTTACTGGATGTTTAATCAGGAGCATGCCACATCAAACCTGTGTATGCTTGGTGAAAAGCAGGGGTTTTACCCGTTACTAGTGCAAATATTGAAAATGTCAAATTGACAAGCACCACCCCTGTTGCACATCTGTGTCTCCTCTTGACCTACATAATTATCCTGGCTGTAATCTTTAATGCCAATCCCTCTTCACATGAGTGACTGTGTTTTACCATAATTAATATTGCAATACAAATTAATACATCTCTGTTATATTGTGTTATATTTGAATATCCCCGACTTATTCTGAACATTATATTATAGGTTACAACTAGTATGTGATTATGATTAGCAATATACGCAGAAAAAGGTTGGTTGCATAATGTGTATGCCCATTACTAATATGCCTATTTGATAAAAATATTGGGGTGGAGGTAAAAATATTTATTTCATCAATATATGATACCCATATACAAATTGCAATATATTTTTAAATAAGAATGATTTAAAGGCTACAGGCTAGAACAAAAATTAAATGGACAACAATGTTTACATGAAAGTTTAATGTGATCAAACCTGTACAGAAAGGCCAGAATAATGAGGAGGGGTGGCTTATTAGTGAAGTTTTTAAACAGCTTATGTGGATTTATAACTCAGCTGTTTTATTTAATAAACAAATGATCATTACAGCATCTATGCATGTATTTTAAATAAATGTTCGAGTCAGTGCACCACGACTGGTATATCAAAGGCCATGGTATGTGCTGTCCTGTCTGTGTGATAATGCATATAAAAGATCCCTTGCTAAAAAAGAAAAATGAAATATGTTTGACATCCAATAACCAATGATTAATAAATCAATGTGTTCTAGTGGTATCCTTAAAAAACCTAAACCCAACCCTTTAAATAAATGTAAATTATGATTTACATAATGAAATAATAAATAGTCTGGATCAGTGTTTCTAAATGATTATACTAGTGGACACTCAAAAGTTTAATATTTTCACATATACCTACAGTGAAACCTCTCAAACCCGAACCCTCTGTAAACTGGAATTCCCTCAAACCAAGACCCTCTGTAAACCGGAATTCCTTCAAAACTGGACATTTTTTTCATGTGGCCTTTTTAAATATCTGTACATAAGAGAACCTCTGTAAACTGGATACCTCTTAAAACCAGACTTTTTACTTGATTCCAAGGGTGTCCAGTTTAGAGGAGTTTCACTGTACTTGTTTGATAAGAATTAAATATGAATTTGAAAATTTGTTGAAATAAGTAAATAATAGGTGTACGATTTGACCTATATGTTAACAAGAATAATTAATGTTCTATAGTTTAAAACAAATCTATATAAGAAAACATTTAGAAATGTATAAATAGGTTAAAATAAATTATCACATTGTAAAGTTAAAAAAAATTGGAATAAATATCACAAAGTTTTAAAAGTTAATTCTGTTCTGCTACTGTAAAGTAAATATCACAAAAACACAATTTAAAATTGTTTCTTGTCATCCTGTGGTTACTGTTGTCAAGAAACAATGATTGTCACCTCTATAGAGGTAGTTAGAAAAATGATAAATCATGGACGGCAATAACAATATCTATATTGAACACTGTGAAACTGGTCTAACCTAAAAAATTAATAATTCAGAATGTATACATAAATGAATATATACAGGTCTCTTATTTAAATCTTAAACTTCAGCCAGTATAATTTTTAATTTCTCTTGACTATGTCAACATGTATATGACAAAATGTTGAGACTTTTACCTTGTGGTGTTAAACGATTTTTTTTTTTTTTTAATATATTTTTTAAAAGCTTGGCTTCGTAAACAAAGTGTGGAGACAAATGTTATTTGCTTCAGCTGAAGTACACTTTGAAACCAGCAGTTAAGACAAAATCCATACCATTCAATATGAATTAATATATCTTTTCACAATAATATAAAGTTTGGTTGTGACAAAGGAGAAAAAAGTTTGATGGAATTATATATTTATGTCTGGTTTTCCTGGATCAGGCAGAGTACAGATGTTATTAATTATGAAGGTTCAATTTCATCTGTTTGCTCAAACTATTTGGTTTCCCAATATTTTAATTCTGACATATGTCTGTTACTCAGTGTAAACTCTAATGATTGATGGCTAACAATATTCTGGAAAAAATTTAAATAATTAAATAATACAACTTCCAATTATAACTGTTACAATTTAAGATATTTAGCCTTTTTTAAAATAACTTACCTCTTTAATTAGATATGCTTTTTTTTTTTTTTTTTTTTTTTTT
>JAECMU010000943.1:0-16719 GCA_016106625.1 Dracogyra subfuscus | reverse complement strand
TTCTTGAACCAGTCTTCTACTATGAATAATAAATATGTTATCATCAAATAACCATCTGTAAATTTATTCTTTCTTTGACTGTCAGATATATTGAATTCCTGGGGTACTTTGAAAACAATGGGTTAACAAGTCTGAAAGGGTTAATATTTGGAGCTTAAATTTACTATCCATTATGAAGTACTCAGAAGTTATAATATTTATTGTCTCACCTTTATGAAGTAAAAGTGCAAGATATAGATATAGTTATACGAGCTTGTGTAATACTGATTTTATTAAATGAGTGTCAGGATCCTTGTATTGTCCGAATGAGAGTGAGGGTAATACATGAACCCTGACACGAGGTTTTGTAAAGTCAGTACAATTCACACTCAAGTGTAATCATTTGTTTATTATCCATATTATCGTAATATATATTTTTTATGAATAACGAACTAGGACCATGTTAAAATGTTTCAAATGTAACTAGAAGGAGATACGAAACAACATATTTTTCTGAAATGACGTCATTTTTGTACGTCATTACAATTTTCATAGATCTAAGACTGGGGAAGCTGCATTGTGTTATGACGTCGCTTCCCAACATTGTCATTCGTTGTGCACGTAAAATCATTATGACACACATCATATGGTTATATTTTCCTACATATTGTGAACTATGTGGATAATAGACATGGCAGTGGCAGTATCCACTTCTGTGTTTAGATCAGTATTAATGTTTTACATTTAGCTCAAGTCAATCATGGTTGGTTTACATCTGCACCATAGATGTTCATCACCACCTGTGAAAACCAAGAAAAAGGTTAAAATTTTAATTTAAAATGTTTTTAAACATTCATCAAGATAAACATCTATAGATGCATCTGTCAGTGATATTGAATAAGTTACGGTGGATGAGACCTTTAATTTAAGGGAATTCTTGTTATATTCCAGGTCAGCCTGATCATGACCCAAACACTCATCACTGTTTATGTGGAGCAGATGGTAAGTACATTATTTTTGTTTTTGTTTAAAAGCTTAGTGGTGTTAAGATTTGTATAGTATAGTTTGATTATTCTAAAGTGTTAGTGATTAGTATATAGTACATACTATTATACAGGGCTTCTGAAATTTTTATCAAATCAACTAACCACTGGCCACAATTAAAAATTCACTAGCCCTGCTTTACTTTAAGTTAATACAATTTTACTAAATAATAGTAATAATCACCTAACCAGGGAGATAAAGCTTAAAAACACTTAACACTAGGTGTTGGAGCAGGATAGTCATATTTACAAAATAGACTTCATTGCAACATTTGATCCCAAAACAATTCACTAGCCATCTGGCATGGCAATATTAGTTATTAACTAGCACAGGATTGAGTATCACTAGCCATATGGGAGTGAGACTACCATGATCTGAAAGCTCTGTATTATATTAATTTATAACAAGGTATGCTTCTTAAACCTAGAGTATAAACCTAAAGTATCTCTACTATACAGAGACTTACTTCTATTTGCTTAACTGTTATAGGAGATAGCTTAATGGTATTAACCAAACCCAATAAATTTGTTTAAAATGTAAGACCTTTTTTATGCTAATGTAGGGATTTTTTAAGATGGCCATAACCTCAAAAAATCATTTATTTAATGGGAGAAAAAGTTAACTTACAATTGTGAGTAATACAGATTTTGTTATTACGGTATATTTTGTATGTACATGTTCTATAAAAATTTAATACATTTGTTCTTTTTGTTTTCCAGCTGACTTGATTATGTTAGGTAAGTTATTAATTACATTCAGTGTATCTGTTAACTAATACAATACACAAGGTTCCCACTGGGACTCTTTTCACAGGATTGTGTAAACTTCTTTCTTTCAACTTATTTTTGTGCTTATGTCAAAATTACGGTTCAGGCATGCTGTCCTGGGCACACACCTTAGCTATCTGGGCTGTGTCTCCAGGAGAGTGAGTTAGTTGTTGGTTGGTTAGTGAGAGAGAAGAGGGTGTGGTGGATTTACGCCTACCCATTGAGCCCGTATAACTCACTCTGGGTGGGAGCCATTACTGGGCTACAAACCCTGTACCTACCAGCCTTATGTCTGATGACTTAACCACGACGCGGGCAGCGGGCAGCATGGCCCAGTGGTACAGTGCCCGCCTGATGCGCGGTCGGTCTAGGATCGATCCCCATCAGCTAACCACTGGGTTTCTCGACATAACCATATGTCCGACGCCGATATAACCGTAATTATAATGTGTTGAGTGCGTCGTTAAACAAACAAACAAACAAACATAACCACGACGCCATTGAAGCTGCTAGTGTAAACTACTTTTAATCCTTTCTGAAAAATAATGTAATTTTGAAGTTTTTAGAACATGGATACATACTAATTTTTACCTATATTACCTTATGATTGATAAGAAAAAAAACCCTGGTACATTTTGTTTTATAATTTATCTCAGGAAGTTCATTGATAAATGTTTCTGATAATGAAACAAGTGCCCTAAGACAATTAACATGTGGCATATTTATACAGGACTGGCAACGCATGAGCCATATTTCACGATTATCCGTGAAGAATTCAAGCCGAACCAGCCACGACCATGTGAACTCTGTGGACAGATAGGTGAGTGACTTGACTTTTTATGAAACGCGTAATAATCAACATGTAATCCTCAAAAATAATGCAATTTACATTGTATAAATATGTGTTAATAAATGCATTTACATATTTTATTTTTGTCTTCACTTCTAGACATTGTTTACTTCACCATGTGATGAATATTCTAGTTACTGATAATGCATGAGCACAAATTTTGTGTAAATATGTGTTTATGTCTTCACTTCTAGATGTTATTGACTCCACTATGTGATGAATATTATAGTTACTGATAATGCATGTGTGTTATTTTACAAATAGTTGCAGCTGGTTCAAATCTTACTGATGGACACTATTTCTCAGTTAATGCTCAGTATCATTAATACCAAAGCTTTATTCTGTTTAACTTGTTTCTAGGTCATGAAATGAAAGATTGTTGTGGTATACCCAAGGAAAAATGTGGCCAGGTATGTAATCTTTTATATTAAAACAGAGCAAAGCAAGTTTTTTGTGTTGTAATTTTTTTTTAAAGTACCTGTTTTTAGTTAATATTTATTTGGAAAATTTGAAAGTTGTATTTTTAAGCATTCCATTTAGTGTTCTCTCTGTATGAAAATTAAAAGGGTGTACACAACACCCCACTGTCCTTCAAAAACCAACAACATACACACACACACACACACACACACACACACACACACACACACACTTTGTAGAGATAGGTTTGTATAACTTTGATATGGTCATTGAATATATTTTAATTTACAAAGAAATGAAGGTTACCTTTTTTTGGACATTAAATAAAAAGTATTTTGTGTTACACTGGTCACACAGTACAGTTTCATTCATTTTACTTTTCAGTTTGATGAACTTACTAAACCCATTGGATCTGAGACTGAATTCATTTTCATCCGACTGAACATATTGCGAGAATATTTGGAGAAGGAACTTGTAATGGAAGGCCTGCCATTTGCCTATGATTTTGAGGTGAGCTGTGTTTAGTGTCAGTACCAGTGTTGTGCATTGACTGCAAATCTAAACAAATAAGTAACTGGTATACATGCTTTGTTTTAAGGGTGTGCTCTGTGGTAGAATGATCCTCTGGAGATGTTATAGGTTGTAGGGTTGATCCCTGTCAGTGGATGGGGTTCGCTATATTTTGTCTCTGTCCCTTCTTGATGACTTATATATCAAAAGATAGGCTTTATGTTGTCCTGTCTGTAAAGGACTCCTTGCTGCTTTCTGGTTGGGTAGCCTATGTGGCAAGAGCAAGTTTCCTCTCATCACACACTCGTGTCATGATTATTATTCGAGGCATTAAATAGCAGGAGTTTAAATATGTTTTGAGGTGTCACTTACTATTCCTTTCATTTCCTATTTTTGTGATGTTTTGCAGGCCGACTTAATTGATCACTGATATATTAAAGACCCTTTGAGGCTAGTAGAAAGATACAGTTGGTTTTCAGAAATACCAAATTTTTGACATCCAGATGCTACTGACGAATGAACACAGCTGTAGTGATGTTGCTAATCAAAACAAACTTTTTACTTGGTCCATGATTGTAAAAGTTTCAATTTACTCCAGCTTCAAGACTGCATTTGGCAAATTTTATCTTCCCCCTTCCCCCCCACCTTAATATCAATATTTCAGTTTGAGATGAAACCTGTCATAAAAGGTTTAAAACATGTGACCAGCTGAGAAAAGGAATCTGCATAAATAAAGAAGTAAAGTTTGTTTTATTTAACGACACCTCTAGAGCAAATTTATTTTTATCATTGGTTATCGGACTTCAAACATGTGGTTATTCTAACATATTTCTTTAGAGGAAACCCGCTGCCACTATATAGACTGCTCTTTCCAATTAGCAGCAAGGGGTCATTTATATGCACTTTCCCACAGACAGAACAGCACATACCATGGTCTTTGATGAACCAATTGTGGACCACTGATTGGGACGGAAAATGGTCCAAACTGCAAATGGGTCCACTGATAAGGATTGATCCGATGACCGACTGCTTCACAGGTGGACACGCTACCGCTTGAGCTACATCCCGCTCCCTAATCTACATCAATACACATAGTAACTGTTTGTTAATGTTTTATTTCAGAGGGCTCTAGATGACTGGGTGTTCATGTGCTTCTTTGTGGGCAATGACTTCCTTCCTCATTTGCCATCTTTGGAGATCAGGTAAAGCACACAATTCTGTAATTCACTTTATAAATGTAAAAGATGGAAGCTTGTCTTATGGTCAATTCTCAAATGTTATATTGTTGGTAATGTTGGGTAAATCGGTCCCTCCAGAATGTTATGTGGGATGAAAATAATATGATTTAGGCATTAACGAAGTGCAACATGATATCTTTAAAATAATTACAGTTGTGCAATAAGAAAATACTTTAGTGAACTCACATATATTTAGATCTGTGTTTATCGTATATATACACATAAATCACATGCATGCACACAAAACTCATCGTCATTGAAGAATTAACTATAGTCTGTTTGCTCTAACAATGTGGATTAATAGAAACTGAACTTTATAATGTTTTAATGGAAACCTCTATAGAGTGAACATTGTTAAATCTGGGAGAATTCATTTATTTTGTGTGTTTTCTATTGACAGAGAAGGAGCAATCGACAGGCTGGTGAAACTGTACAAAAATGTTGTGTACAAAACAGGGGTGAGCAAACTTTTATTAATTAAGTAATTTGCAATTTCGATTTATTTATTTTTAAATCAGTAAATTTTATGTTATGTTTAACAGTTTATGATATCCCATGTTTTATTTGCTGTTCGTCTAGGGCTACATCAGTGACAGTGGAGTTGTCAATCTTGAAAGGGTACAGCTTGTGTTGAAAGGTTGGTGTTCTGTTAACATTTAATGTCAAGCCCAGTGCTTATAAAACATTTATTGTCGTGAGACTTAACGTAATGGTAATGTTTATAAATTCAATAAATTTGTCGTCATTTGATATTTTAGTCTAGATAGGCCCAGAAATTGAGTTTTTGCACAACTAGGCTATATTGTTCTAAAATGATTTTTGGTGCATCAGCATGATTTTGAAATATTGTCCCCTGTTCTTTGATGAATTGCAGTCGCATGTTAACATTTCAGGCTGATTAAAAATCCAAGTTGGCCTATATGGTCTCTTGACTAAATATGGAATGATGGTAAGATTTAAGCAAAACATAGTATATATGTTCTTTAAATGTATATGTTCATTTATTATATATGGGTTAGTTGAAAAATGAAAGCTGTGTCTTGTTTGTGAATAGAAGCCAATAATATCCTTACAGGCATTTTTAATACGTTGCATATTTAAAATAATTAATTAATTAATTAATTGCTACTGTTATTTGAATGGGTATTATTCAGCATATAATTTAATGTATTTTTACTATTTCAGACTTGGGTGAAGTTGAAGATGAAATTTTCAAGAAAAGAAGAGACACTGATGTAAGATAATTGTATTCCTTTAGTATTTTTACACATTGTGACTTGTGTGACCTGATTAAAAGTGATTTCTTACACACCCATTGGTGAGAACACCATGCACTATTTTTGGTTACACATGGTTTCAAGACATACGACTGGCTGCTAGGTGATGATCAGGTCACCAGTGCCATACGTCCAGTGTAAAACTACACGATGGAAATTGATTAGACTGTGACATATAGTTAACCTGACATTCATGTGTGTGATGCTTAAGTCAGCTATAAGTGCAAGGGATGTAAATAACCTTTAGTCAAAAAAGATGTAAAAATTGTTTAAAACATATTTTTTTAGGATTTGTAAGAATATATTAATACATTTGTGTCCGTTAGGTACCATTTATCTCACAACTCGTTTAAAACTTATAAAACTTGCTTTTCCTTGTTAGATACATTTAAAACAACTTGTTTGAGATAATGGTATCTCTTTATTTATTTACTGGTCTAGTAAATGAACCTATATTCACTTATCATACAGTCAAGCCTCTGTGTCCATGAAGAAGGCAAGAGATTTAAACATGAATCTTATAGGACATCTATTTTTATATAATATTTGTCTTTAATTTATTCACATTTGTTTTACTGTCATCTGCAAAGAATTAGATGCAGATGTGTGTGCAGGTATTTTAGTTGACTCTGGCAAATGAAATTTATAGAGGATGGTCAAGTCGTGCTCCTGTGGGGGGAAAAAAATTATTGAAGAGGAGTATTTGCTTGAGCAGGGGGCCTCAATTATCAAATGCCCCCCTCTCCCTTGCACACACACCTGAGCTGAAACCTTGTTTTCCTTCTTTTGACAGATTATATATATTGTGTTACACCCATAGTGATGTATTGTTTTGTGTTTAGCTCGGCTTCCAGAGGCGAGATAAGGAGAAGAAGAAACGTCTCAAAAGGGTATGTACTTTGTCACCTTGGTTTTAGTACAGTGCCAAAATTTATCTTTTATATCAGACATGATTATTTTCCGTTTTAAAATGGAATTCCGCTTTTTATGTATTCCATTAACGATTTGTATTATCCAGTTGTTTTAATTTTAAAATGGTCATTCAGAACACTTTGCTTTAATTAATGTGGTGCCAGAGAAAACGGAATTAGCCGGGATATACTGAAAATAGCCGAATGTTATAACTTTTTTACTGTCCCGTCTTTTGATTGGCCTACGATTTCCAACAGACCAATGATTCGTTGAGTAACAAGTTGGCAAATAGGTTGCCTTTTTGATAAAATGTTCGGGTAAAATCCGTTTTTTTTTGGTATGGTGCACGATCATGTCTGTTATATTGATGTTAATTATCACTTCATTTACACATTTGCTGTAGTCTAAACACAGAGTACTGTATTTTACCTGTTTTAATGTCAGTAATTTTGAACCTCAAATAATTTGAGTCAGAAAAATATCATTTTCTTTTTCGAATTAAATAATACTAGTTTTGACTTTAATTTGATTTTAATTGTGTGTCATTAAAGTTGATGCTTTTATAGCAAAGACTAATTTTAAATTAAAAAGAATAAAATTTTGTTCTCAGGAAAAGATGGCAAGCAGACCCCATTTCATGGCAGGTGGACAGTTTGCCCCACAAGTAAGTGGTTAAGTTACAGGCCATTTTATTTTATTTATTTTTATTACATTACTAATCACTTGAAAGGAGTGTGTGTGTTTTCCAGTTCCTCAGGGTATGTGTATAATTTTTTATTTTCCCTTCTTGCTCATGTAATAGTTCACTTACATACCGATATGTGTTATTTGTGTCACTGAATAACGAGTTCAGTAACAGTTTGATATTACTTTTTTTTTTGCTTGTTCAGTCATATGCTGTTATATAAATTATTACATCAGTATCTACCTTCAGTACATTGAATGCTCCTGTTCATTCTGTTAACCTGTGCATGACCACCCAATCAGCAAGTTACTGATGCCACAATTCTTCAAGAACTAGTTTTGCTTTAATTTGCCTAACTAGATGTAATCATTTCAGAACTTTTTCTGATGAATTCCTTGCACTGGCTGGAGTTGAATTTGTCAGCTTCCACGTGTGTCAAAATTACACAGGTGTTCCCAGTTGCACATATTTGGTATGTAATTTACCGAGCCAAGTGTTTGTGGACAAACCATAAATGTAATCTTGATAGAATATTCGATTGAATTATAATTATTTATTTACATAATATGAAGTTTTAACTAACAAAATCAACTCCAATCACTTTTAATAAAATTATTCTTCAGTTGTCAGTTGTTTATCATTCGCAGATTAACTGTTGGCATTAAAATTATGAAATTTTGTCCCTAAGCACTTACCTAAATTAAAATTGCACTTTTTATTTAAATTTAAGATGAAAATTGGTTTATCTTTTTGCAGAATGGTACCTAATTTTGGAGTCCTTAAATGTAAAAAAAGAAAAAAGTGTTTTAATGGCTAAAAGGATTAAACTAAAAGCTGTAACATTTAAATTCCATTTCCTCTTTAGGAGCGACATGCTTGATGTGCTGAAAATAGACAGATGATTAACATTGTTATTGGACTTCAATGCACTCCAAACTGATGGATGGGTACTGGACAATTTCAAAATGATTTTCATGTTATTTATATGTTGTTGTATCTGTTTGCAGCCATTAGGTCGTAACACTGGACCCGTTCATAACCCGCGTGAAGCGGCGTACAACATGAGAATGCAGAGTAATGCTTCAGCGGCTGAGAATCTGCGAGCGATGATTTCAAACGGCAGTGATCCACAGGGCATCAAACGTAAGGCAGATGGACAAGGTCCTGATGTGGACTCTGATGATGAGCCTGAACCTGCAGATGATGTCAGGTACTGAACCAGGATAAAGGGGCTGAAAAAATTAAATTTTAAAATTAGATAATGGTGATTGTTTGTTTTGTTTATAAAATCATTTTCACAAGGTATACTGAATTTGATGTAAAATTATTTTAAAATGACCATTTGGTATGGTATAAAGTTATTTTTAATTCAGCAAGTAATATATTTCTGTTGACCATAACAATAATGAGTGAAAATTGAAAGTAATGCCATTGCAGTTTTGAAATTTTGTGTTTATCCCAAAAGTTACTAATTTGAATTTAAAAAACAAAATCTGTATTGTTCACCTGAAAAACTACTGCTGTATTTTAGATAGCTTAACTGAAAAACTGCTGTTTAGACTTTAGTGTTGGACTGCTTAAGTAAACAAATTGCTGCTTAATATTGGATAGTATGTTGGATTAACTGAAAAAAACTGCTGCCTGATGTTAAATAACTCAAATGAAAAACTGCTACTTAACTGAAAAGTCTTTAATTCACTCTGAAAGTCATATTCTTGATATATTTTAAATAATCACTTAGCATACAGTTAGTATTTTCTGTCATATTAGTTAAAACAATCCAACATTAAGCAGCAGAATTATGCTAATCTTACTATATGTAAAACTGATTGTTTTTAACTGTAATAGATGTGTAACTTTAAGATAAATTGACTGGTCGTGTCAGCCTAATGCTATAATTTCCAGTAAACAGAAAATTATTAATTTTATAAATACAGGTTTTTAATCTTGTAATTAGTTTGCAGGTGGTATCTTAACTAATTAAAAATAAGAAGAATACGTCATTCACCTATGTCCCTCATTGATCATTGACATTTTCTTCACAGACTTTGGGAAGATGGTTGGAAGGACCGATATTACAAATCAAAGTTTGATGTTGGTGAGGAAGATATGGATTTCAGACACACTGTTGTGAGTATAATCTTAAATACAAGGTTTTAAATTGTGAACTTTTAGTTTTAATACACATTGATCTGTGTACCAACACTTTTGATAAAGATTTCTCTGAAAATAGTGGAGTCAGGCGATTGCTTTCATAAGAATCGACACAGATTCTTGTGAAAATAACCAACATTGTAGTCTTGAATACCAGGATCTAGTTCCCCAACGTGAGGAATTTAATATGCTTACTAGTATTGTCATAATTGCCATTTGATTGCTCAATTCTTTGTTGTTGTTTTCTTTTTAAATGTATTTATTAATTTTTTTCACAGGCAAATCACTATGTGAGAGGATTGTGTTGGGTTCTTAGGTACTACTACCAGGTATGTTAATTTACATCATTTCAAAGCTGGTGTAGTTAATATGTTTATCTGTTCAATGAATCCTAATTAAAATCTAACAGTATATGTATTATTCATACAAGGATGCATTGATGAAGATCGCTATATGTTAATACATTAGACCACAAAGAATTCTAGTTTTAATAAATTTTGGAATAGCTTTAAAAAAAAAGAAGAGATCATTAATTATAGAAAAATGTAGCCTTAAGATAAAGAGTTAACAAAGTTGGCTACAGATCAGGCCTCGAATTTGGCAGATTGGGCAAAGCCATTTTGCTTAGACAAATGGACATTTCATATGACATTACGACCCGAAACTAAGGCAAACTTCAACAAGTATTTTAATATAACACAACATAACCCATTCAAAATAAAAATGAATGATTTGTGATTCCACAATAAAACAACTTTCAAGAGTAAGATGCAGTCAGTATCGCTGTAAAACTTTATTTTCAAGGCATCAGGGCATATGATTAGAGCATTGCAGAAATCTGCTGCATGCCCACCATTAAATTTGAGCTCTGATACAGATAGGGTGAACTTACATTTTACTACTTACTATACTGTATTAATTTCTCTCTGATTTATTGGTATGTCTGTGTGATTTTATATGATCATTTTCTTTTTTTCTTTGACAGGGCTGTGCCTCATGGAAGTGGTACTTTCCATATCACTATGCACCATTTGCATCAGATTTTATCAACATAGGAGAACTCGACAATGATTTTGAAAGAAATACAGAACCTGTAAGTTCTTAATCAGTTACATTTTGTCTTGTAGTCATTAGTTAGGGCTTCTAGAATTTTATAAAATTCCACTAGCCATGGGATCAGTGATTTTAAAAATGTACTAGCCATGATTAAACATTCACTAGCCCTACTTTAAATAAATACAATTTTACTAATAGTAATAATCAGATATGTCACCTAAATAGGAAGACAAGGGTTTTTCCACAAGCCGTCGGGCTAGTTATAGTAATTATTTACCAACACTGAATATCACTAGCCATGGGAGTGGGGCTACCGTAATCTAGAAGCCCTGCATTAGTTTGTGCAGTATTTAAATTAAGTGGACATATTTTATTACAGCTGTGGTTTCAACCATCAGTTTCTCTGTACATCAGTTTTGTTATAAAAGTGTTCTTTATTTCAGTTCAAGCCACTAGAACAGTTGATGAGCGTCTTTCCAGCAGCCAGTAAGAAACATCTACCAATCACTTGGCAGACACTTATGGATGACCCGGTAATTTTAGTTATCCTTAACCTTTAGACTACTGGATTAATTTTTAACAAAAACGACGTTGAGTGGGTACAAGTTTATAATTTTTACTCAAATATATTCACTTAAATGTTTTATAAATACATGAAATAAAGTTCATATATGAATCAGTAAGTATTATTTTTGTGGGTTTTGTTTAATTTTTATTATTTTTAGATCAGCTAATGGTGATTAAAATTGGGCATTTGTGACCAGCTGTCCAGTATTTATGGCCATTATTCCCGATAACAATTGTTTTGTGACCAGAATTTTTTTTTTAAACCCAAACTACGATTCATATTGCAATATTTGGTGATTTTCGTTGTTGGAAAAACGATCAACTTTAATAGTTAATAGTCTGTGAAGTCTGGTGACATTGCATTTAATAACTCGTTGTAACTGATTGGTTTTTAAAGACAAATTAATGGTTAGTGAGAGTAAAAGAGGCAGAACAGAATGTTTTATATTTAAGTGAGGTAATGTAATTTTACAGGTAAATATTTTCTCGAAAAAAGAATTCATACTTATAAGAAATAAGATTGAAAAAAACCTATTCAAATATACTATTGTCAAACCACCTCATAGTTTTTAATAATCACGTTGTTCGTTTTTCAGGAATCTCCCATCATCGATTTCTATCCTACAGATTTCAAAATTGATCTCAATGGCAAGAAATATGCTTGGCAGGGTAAGAGTTGGCTTTTATTTTATATTTTATATCAGGACAGTGTAACTGATAGAAGGAACTTTCATTGTAGATATAACTTTGCTATATTATCTTGTTTCTAAGCATTTGAATCAATAAACCGGCATTGTGGTTAGGCCATCTATCTACAGGCTGGTAGGTACTGGGTTCAGATCCCAGTCGAGGCATGGGATGTTTAATCCAGATACAGACTCCAAACCCTGAGTAAGTGCTCTGCAAGGGTCAGTCGGTAGGTGTATACCACTTGAACCGACCAGTGATCCATAACTGGCTCAACAAAGGCCATGATTTGTGCTATCCTGCCTGTGGGAAGCGCAAATAAAATATCCCTTGCTGCTAATCGGAAAGAGTAGCCCATGAAGTGGCGACAGCAGGTTTCCTCTCAAAGTCTGTGTGGTCTTTAACCATATGTCTGATGCCATATAACTGTAAATAAAAAGTGTTGAGTGCGTCATTAACTAAAGCATTTCTTTCTTGAATCAATAATTTAATTGATGCCAGCAAAAGAAAATGGATGGTATTTAATCAGACTTTGTATACGATGATTAATGTCAAACACTTTGATGTGTATTTTTTACTAAAAGCATTGAAGAGCATCAATTTTAGATTTGTCATTGCAGTACAGCATGGGGTTTTGTTTTATGTTTTTAATATTAAACGTTCATAAATTGCTGTGCACTATCATCATTATTTTTTAGTTTTGTGACTTTAAAACAAAATGACTGAAAAATAAAATTTTAAAAATTATATCTCGATGAATTATAAAATAGCTAACAAATAATTTATTTTATGTCAGATAGACACCATGGGGTTTAGCTCCTTTATTCCAATGCAAATAAAATATTTTACATGTTACTTTTTAGAGAAATTTAAAATGTGTTATTAATCTATAAATTAATCCCTAAGTCACTAACTGAAGAGTATATGATATATTTGTTAAAGGTAGAGATAACTGAGTGTTAATTTGTTTTATATGCAGGTGTAGCATTGCTGCCGTTTGTGGACGAGAAGCGGTTATGGGCAGCTCTGGATGCCGTCTATGAAGATCTCACTCCAGCTGAACGTAAGTCAGCAGTTGTCATCTTGATACAATATACATGTACTTACTCATAAATATAAAATGTAATGGACATTTATGATAGTATTTCATAGTACTGTACCCTTAGTATAGATCAAATTTATTTTTTCTGTAATGTTAAATTGTATTAAATGTAAATATATTTGTGCATTATTTCTTGTCTTATATGTAAATAATAGATTAAAATGTATAAAATGTAATAACAGCTTGTTAATAGAACTCTAGGAAAAGAGCTTTTTAATTTTGGCTGCTGTTACATGTACTCGTTATTTCATGCATTTACATATTTTCTGCATTTTATAGGAAAAAGAAACATCCGTGGAAATGATCGTTTGTTTGTGGGAAGCAAGCATCCAGCATATGATTTCTTGGAGGCTTTATATGAAGGAAATGGTACTCATGAGGTAATACCAGTTAAACTTTATACATAAAAGCTTAAGAAATATGTTTCGGTCGTTGCACACATTTTCTAATGTATAGTAAAGAAAATGTACTCAAATCTTACTCACTGAAAGTTTTCTGGTACAGAACACGTGAAGTATGTCATCAATATTCTCGAAAAATGCTTATAGTGACCAGTCAGGTTATGTACTTGTATTTCAGAAAAGCAGAAACTCTTACTACTTTGTTTTTTTTAATTGAAATATTTCTAAAGCGGTATCCTAGCCGACTGCGAGTGAATATTTTAGAAATCATTGATATCCATTGTCACATCCTAACCACACGCATGCGCGGCGATATATAAATCTGTCACGTCGCACACGTGCAGTTGGATGCAGCGTTGCAAATATACTGACATCCATAGAAAACGCAGCACCAACTCAAGTGTCATTAAATCAGTGACAGTAGCAAGCAAATTCTATTCAGGCACTGTATTACGAAAAAGATAATATTCTGCAAAGAGATAACAAAATCCAAGAGGTTGTTAATGTAACTTTCACAAAATCACCAACAACAGATGAAAGTTATTTGATAGGGTCCTTTATTGAGGAGGTATATAGTCTTACAAAAACCCTGTAAAACAATAACATTGATCTTAAAATATATAAAACATGATAATACATACATCCGCATAAAAAGATAATAAAGTTGTACAAATATAATCTTATTTTATACAAATATACTCTCTGTAGTATGTTTATACAAAAAATAGAATACTCTTGATTAAATCGAGAAAAAACCCTTGTCATACCATTCCTCTTCCGAAAGGAACTCTATATCTGCTTCATAGTCAAGGTTGTCAGTATTTGCTGAAACTTTGACAACAACGGCCGTTTTCACCAACCACTGCTATTGTAATTTTGGGTGGATCGTCTAGCTGTTCCTTGATCTTCTGCAGCCTTTTCCACCAATCTTTCACTCTCGGCAAGGGATGTAGATTTGTGCTCTTAAGAAACAAATCTTCTAACTCCTTCACCACAGACTGACACCTTTCCTGTTGGTCAATGATCCATTTCAAATCTGTGACTGGATCTGGTCCATCCAAACGGGAAATCTTCACATCTGTACCACTAGTCCCTGGAGGATTAACGCGTTTCATTCTGATGGTCAGTCCTACATCTGAATAATCAGCACTTGTTAACAGCGAAAGAATCCTGTTGCTGGCACGTCTGCTTTCATATTTGGCTCAGATCTCTACGTCACCTCCAAATGTAACAGAAAAATATCAACCTCCACTGAGGAGATTCGAACTATGGACTCTCAACCAACTGAGCTAATAGGGAAGTTGCCAGTAGGAGCACTTTATATCCAGACTACTACATACTTCAAGTGAAGCTACGTCCCGGAACTGTTACGGGTCCTGACTGGGTTATAATTGTATTCTTGTGTTAAGAACACACCCGGTCCCTATGTCGGCTCCATTGTAACTTACACAAAATCAACAACAACAGATGAAAGTTATTTGATAGGGTCCTTTATTGAGGAGGTATATAATCTTACAAAAACCCTGTAAAACAATAACAGTGATCTTAAAATATATAAAACATGATGATACATACACCCGCATAAAAAGATACTAAAGTTGTACAAATATAATCTTATGTTATACAAATATACTCTCTGCAGTATGTTTATACGACAAATAGAATGCTCTTGATTAAATCGAGAAAAACATAATTAGATATACTAATTGAATAAGTGCTACCTAAAGCATATAATTAAATATTTATTATTTTAACATTAATAAATAATCCATGGTAACATATTCTCAATGTATAAAGCTAAACATTAATAAATAATCTAAACCAAGTTACATTCACAATATAATGACAAATACACATTTACACAGTTTTAAGTCTAAACCTTCATACAGATTTATATTTAATACTAACTATAATTTACAAACACTACAATTACTTCTTAATGATATTTGACTTTATGCATATTAGTATAAAGAAGTGCAAATAAGAAAAGATAAAGAAAACTAACCTTAAAGATTTCAAGATGGCGTCTATTTTAGAGAAAGTAGAAAACATGTCTTCTTGCCAGGTGAGATTTTGAAAAGAGTAATTGGTCACCAGTTGGCTTAGACAAATTAGCAAATTGCAGAGCTGTGGTCGATGTCACAGGTCAGTGGTCAACGGTCAAAACTCATCCCAAGCTGTAGTTACTGATACAAAGTGTGAACCGACTGATTAAAACTCTGTGCATGTGTGTTTGTGTACAGTGCAGTGCAATAGCTTAAAATCACTAAAATAACACCTGGTTACATTAACATCCTTTAATTTCATTAACCAGCACATATTGTGCTTGGGGTTGCAAATAGACTTTCTGGTAATATGGTACCAAATGTCAATACCGGGTGTGGCCACCATGGGCTTCCAATACGGCAGCACAGCGACGTCTCATGGAGCAGATGACCCTCCTGATGAAGGCCTGGGGGATCTGATGCCACACACGAACCAAATTTGCCTCAAGTTGCTGAAGAGTGTGAGCAGGGGCTTGTTGCAGGAGGAATCGTCCCATTTCATCCCAAACATATTCTACTGGGGCAAGGTCGGGTGACAAAGATGGCCATGGAAGAACATCGATGTGTTGTTGGTTCAGATAGGCCATGGTGAGTCTGGCCGTGTGAGGCTTGGCGTTGTCATGTTGCAACGTCTGTAGGTGAAGGTTAGTTGCCATGTGGGGTATGACGTGGTTTTGGAGGACCTCGTCTCGGTAGGTTTGGGTGTTGCAACGTCGGAAGATGTGAATGTCTGTCCTGCCTTGCATGCTGATTCCTCCCCAAATCATTACGCTACCACCTCCCCAGCGATTCACTTCTTGGACGCAACAGTTGGCGTATCTCTCACCACGTCTCCTCCACACCCGCATCCGCCCATCGGCATGGCTGAGATTGAATCTGGATTCATCTGTAAAGAGGATCTCTCCCCACTGGCGCTGTGTCCATCGACGATGCGTTCGAGACCACTGAATTCGCTGTTGTCGATGCCGATGTGTCAGAATGGGTCCAACGTAAGGTCTTCTTGGTTGCAGGCCCTGCTCCCGTAG
>JAECMU010000941.1:0-10861 GCA_016106625.1 Dracogyra subfuscus | reverse complement strand
ATCATTTTCCAAATTCCCATATTTATTACATTAAATTTATCGATCCGACATGACACTTCATTTCGGGACATTTAGACTAATTGAGTAATTCAGTACTAACAAAAACTGAAAAAGGCATTCCTTTATTTCTGTGGGAATACTTTAATTTAAAAAACAACACTTGTTCAACAAAAAACAAGATTGTCCATGTGCTGAGTTGTCTTGCGATGGGCCGGGTTGTCTCAGAACTCTGGGCCGAGTTGTCCTCTGGGCCGAGTTGTTTGGCATTCGTGTCAACATGTGGGCAGCATGGCCAAGTGGTACAGTGCCCACCTAATGCGCGGTCGATCTAGGATCGATCCCCGTCAGCTAATCACTGGGTTTTTTCCTTGACATAATCATATGTCCGACGCTGATATAACCGTACTTATAATGTGTTGAGTGCGTCGTTAAAAAAAAATTGTGTTAACATAAGCCCCCAAAACTTTGAAGTGTTAGTTATATATCCTACAATTTCAGGCTGAGTACAAACTACAATTGATTAATTCATTTATGAAAGGGTTTGCTAGTGAATTTGTTACATAATTTGGTCATTTTATACCATAGTCATAGGGCTTAACATTCATATTGAGAGCAAGCTG
This sequence comes from Dracogyra subfuscus, assembly GCA_016106625.1. Classification (NCBI taxonomy): domain Eukaryota; kingdom Metazoa; phylum Mollusca; class Gastropoda; order Neomphalida; family Peltospiridae; genus Dracogyra; species Dracogyra subfuscus. The sequence continues at coordinate 10,241 of JAECMU010000941.1, read as the reverse complement.
TAGTACCACACGCCTGTCATGGGTGCATGTGTTAATACATGCCGGCTCCTCTGTCCAGAAAAGAAAGGGTTTAATATGTTTAATGTTAAATACCTTTAAAACAATAATTTTCATGTTTGCTAATAGATATTAAAAACATATTAATCACTAATACATACAATACAGAAAAAAACATATCATTGTTCACCTATAAAATTTAACTGGAACATTGTTGAAAGGGAGTGCTGTTGAGGTTCTTCCTGTAGTGTGTGTGTTAGTATCTGAAGTATTTGTTATAGATCTATAAAGTAAAATTATCAGTGGTAATGGTAGCCAGAGTACTCTGACTGTAAGAGAGCTAGACAGACATTTGGACATAAATACGCTCTCATTACAGTCAGAGACCAACCTAAGTATTTTTTTAGCAATTCCTGACAACCAGACAGGTGGCAAAGATTTCAGCAATTCTATGCTTGATGTCAAGTACTTTTACATCGATCATTTTCGAGCTAACTGATTAAAAAAATCCACATATTAATCACTAATAGTAATACACATACTACAGAAAGAAATCAGAGAGCACCCACATTCAGCTATGCTTTGTGCCATTCTGTTGCAACGATTACAAAGCTCCGTGACGTAGATCACGTAATCGCCCACTGGGCGATTTCGCCTTGTGTAACACTACAGGGGCCATATCATACCAAGCGACGTTACAACATGGATTAGTTTTGTTTTGTGTTTCTGCGATGGAATGTGTATGCTGTAAAGAACGTTTCGAGCATAAAAGTGGACAGTTTCATAGAACAGGAATTTGTACACAATTTAAAGGTGGGCCAGTACTGTACAAACTCCTTGTCATTGTCAGGTAGACGGAATGGCTGGGTGGGCGATCATGTGATGCAACGTCTAATTAGGGGAGAAATCTGCCTAACCGACGATTGAATGAGCAATTAAAACTGTCCAAACTTTTGTCTTACTCTCGAAAGGCTATAAATTCCAAAAAGTAATTAGGTTTGAAATTACTTAACTTGACAGTGGTCCAGAATGACTTTTTGCAGTGGTACAAAATGACTTTGGTAGCTTTCTTCGACGCTTTTAGCATTATGATCAAGAGACGCAGTTTGTAATGTCAGAGAGAGTAAGGATGTGTCAAAGGCCGTGTGTTCATGTTATCGCAAGGATATTAACATTGGCAAGTGCGCATGAAAATCGCACAAGAACAGCAAAAAACGGGGGAAAAGTGGATACTGATGATGATGATAACTAGCTTAACGTGCCCATATACCACTAGGGTTTCGAACTCGCCCATCCATAGTCCAACCTCCGATAAGATCGTTGGCCTGAGTCGGGATGGAGGGTGAGGTTAGAGTTGAAAATGGATAGAGATTTGAAAATAGCACTTAGTAAAAAAAGTTAATAGACTCTTATCTGGATAAAATTTAAAATCCAAAAAAATCATATTAAGAGTGCTCGACCAAAATGTAGTTATGGTGATTTGAGCAATTTAGACGGGCAGACAAAGTAAAGAGTGTTGGACTGTTGTTGTTTTTTTGAACCACGGCCAAAAGATTTAAAGTCCCAACTAAGCACTCCCCTTTGACACACTTGCGGTACCATTCAGGAAGCTTGTTGCAGGCGATCTGCTAAGTAGTGGGTTAGGTGTCGGATGGGTCCTGAACCGACACATTCCTCTTCTTGGCGTCCCGCTCTGCACCAGCTATCGCAAAACACGTGGAGACGCCGGTGGACTGGCTGGAGCTGATGACACTTTAACATGTCCTGTCTCCATCGGCGCTGGTGCTGCAGGGGAATACTGCAAGCTTCAGCGTAGTTCAGTTATTATTAAAAAAATGTTTGAAAAGGATAGTTAAGGTTTGTATTTATGGTCCTTGGAAACATAAGGTAGGTCCTTGAAAAGTGCCTGTATGAACCATGTGTATATGATGTGTAATTACTGTACATACCAGTTCACATGAATGTTCTGATACAGTAATTAGTTGTTAATTAACAAAGAAGGTGTCCAGCAATCTCACTGTTTCTTCAGTGACACCACTGTTTCTGCTAAGCTAGCTTTTTAGAGCAACTGAGGTTTGAAGTATGAAAGTGACCTCGATAACAAAGTTCCATTTACACACCTGGTAATCAACGGTGTGACTTCAGAGAAATATGCATGTGCCAACGGCCGGCTATACTTCCATGTTCACGTTTATAGAGAATAACTAGTTAATGATGTCAGATATCTGCTTTATCTTGTGAAGGTAAGAATGGGAAATTCTGCGAAGTTCTTTTGAGCCGAATTTCTCATTTGGCCTAAACAGGATAAAGCAGATATCCAACGTCATTTACTAGTCATTATCTTCTTCCTGCAGGCCATACAAATTAAGTGAAAAAACTATTATTTCTGTTATTTCACTTAGAGGTCAAATGAGCGATTTTGTAATTTAGCTATGCATGCGACGTCACAAGAGTGACCTCAAAAGTCATATCCTGCTACTATACCGATATGACTGCTTTATAAGTCATCATATTCTGTCAGTAGAAATTCTGGTTGCAGGATAAAAGTCTATAGATTGTTAATTTGGTATTTTCATGTGGTTCCCACAGTATCAACACATCAGTGGTCGATTGTATTTCAGAAGTTTTGTATGATTCTTCTATTTCAGTCTTCGTTATTTTATTAGAGTGGCAAATTGATCGCTTTTAAATTCTAATTTTTAATTGAAATATGTGATCGCTTGCCTAGTACCATTTCAAGAAAGTGATTTTCAATTTTGCTTGTGGTGAAGACTGATTTGTACTTTTTCTCTTTCAGTATATTTGAAGGAGAATTGTCTGAAGTGATTCCTGTTGTTCGAGTCGGTCTGGGGGGATGCAGAATTATTGGCAGAATGTGTGCAGGTATGGTTTTCTTTTTTTTTGTCGGTGTCAACCAAAAGAGTAACTATGTATTTTTTGTTATCCAATACTTTTTTTTGTTTGTTTAAAAACTATTAACATATCTATAGTTAATAAAGCATCAGACAAACAAACAAACAAACTTTAAGGATTGTTCAAATTTTCAATTGTCCGACATCCAATAGCAAATGATTAATTAATTAATCACTGTTCTAGTGGTGTTATTAAATAAAACATACTTTATTAGGGTTTGAATTTTACCATGACAATGATGGCGGGTGCCCTTCTTATCGGTCGATGTGTCCCATAAATCAGACATTGATGGGAAGAAAAATGCAGTTTTTTCCCACTTTGTTTGCCAAGTACTGTGTCATTTCCATATTTCTTTTTTGTGTACATGTGTTCTTGATTGAAAAACTAAATACAAATGTGCAAACTGATTGTAGTTTGGCAAAATAATTTGCACAATATTGTTTATTTAGATTTTTTTTATAAACAAACATGCTTGCAATCAGTTTTGCCTTGATACCCCTCCAACGTGTCTTGATGACATCTTTTTTATTATTAAACTAAAAGCAACATTTGCTGTGCCTGAAAAAGAAACCCCAAAATTCAGCCCTTCGTTTATTTCACTTTAATTAGGCATTTTGCTAATATTTGCAGGCAACAGAAATGGTTTGTTGGTTCCAAACACAACCACAGATCAAGAGCTGCAGCACATTCGGAATGCCCTCCCTGATAAAGTGAAAGTGCAGAGAGTGGAGGAGAGGTTATCTGCTCTTGGAAATGTGGTTGCATGTAATGATTATGTTGGCCTTGTTCATCCTGATATTGACAGAGTAAGTCATTTTGGAGGATTTTGTACATTCTAGAGTCGGGCAAGTCAAAATCTTATCACGTGTCACCTGCCTGGTGATCGTAAATTTCCGCATATTGTATTATGTATCAAAATGCAAATAACTCATGTTTGTAAGAAATCAGAAAGTAATTTTTATGTATTGTTTTCTACTGGTTTTCTATTAGTAACCAAACCCATATTTAAAACATAATAGTGACCAGTCTATCGAACAGTCTGAAACCATTTGGAATGCTTCAGATTGTTTTGATTATGTATTCGGAAAACCTCGACCACGTGGATGTATTCAGGTTCAATCAGAACATGTCGGCCATGTCTGTCTACTTTCCATTTAGTTACAATCGTAACAACTCGTCACATTCTGCTACGTTATATTTCACATAAAGATTTTGTTTATGAGCCTGAGGTTTTTCAAAGTTACGTAGTCTTGGAACATTTTTGTTTCTTACGGAATATATAGAGTCTACTATACCAAACACCCAATTGTCACTGCGAAAGATGTCAACATAGATTGTTGTCAGCTTAGTATTTTTTTAATTGCTCGTCATAATGCCCTAAAAGCACCTTATTCATTGCAAGACTGAACCTTGATAAAACATTACAGATGTTTGATTGTGTGGGTCCCGTAACAACATAATAATTATAATTTAATTACTACAGTTTGTAATGTAACTAAAACAAGTTCTGTTTCCTTCTTTTGTGTTGTTATTATTGTTTGTATGATATGATAGTATGTTTTTAAAGTACAATTTGTGTAAGTTTAAAAACAATTTTTTTTTTAAATTGGCCACTAGCCATTCAAAAGTTGTTTATGCAAGTCAAAGTGTTGCTGTGAGTGGCCCGATTGGCCAGTCAAAAAAGATCTCCAGTGCAACTTAATACTGCAATACAGTAAACAAACATTGCAGTTTAATTTTTAACAAGTATAAATGTTCCGAGTACTATCTTTAAATTGCTAATAATTATTTTTAAGAAGGCCAAAGATTAAAAGGAACATTTGGTGTTTTTAATAACATGTTAACTTTGTTTTATTCTTGTTTCTGACAGGAAACTGAAGAAATAATCACAGACGTTTTGGGTATTGACGTTTTCCGACAGACAGTTGCAGGCAATGTTCTCGTAGGCAGCTACTGCTCTTTTAGCAATCAAGGTGGCTTGGTATGTTATTATTGATGGCATTCATTAATGTTATAAACTCTGTACATTACATTCTTCACTAGGAAACTGTAAAGAGATTCTCATATTTTATAATTTAATTTATTTATGGTGACATTCCTCTGATAATCACACCTTAAAAATTATCTTGTCTAATGAAGAATGCTTATAAACGATTCCTTGCACCTTTTCAGTAAGATTAGCTATGTTAAGGTGGCTTGTTTTCTGTCTTTTAACAAAAGTGTAATAATAACCAAATAGCCATATTGTAAGCATTTAATGTTCAACAGTATTGTTATAGAAGTATTCTTCTTTTTGTGCTTTCCTTCTTTGAAAATTGGTTGGGTACATATGTATGGCATCATTTCACAATCAGTTTAAGCAAGGATAGCTTTAGCATTCACCAATTTTTCCTGTTGCAAAATTTAAAAACAATTGGCAAATTTTATTTTATTATGAAAAATTGATTGTTTTATTTTTCAGGTTCACCCTAAAACATCAATAGAAGACCAAGATGAATTGTCATCACTGCTTCAAGTCCCATTAGTTGTAAGTTTGGCTGGGCTTATATGAATTTCATACCGGCCTTGGTGGCACAGGTTGTGTAGTGCTGGCATCTACTGGGTTCGGATCCCAGTCAAGGTGTGGGCTTTTTAATACAGATACTGATTCCAAACCCTGAGTGAGTGCTCCGCAAAGCTCAGTGGGTAGGTGTAAACCACTTGCACCGACCAGTGATCCATAACTGGTTCAGCAAAAGCCATGGTTTGTGCTGTCTTGCTTGTGGGAAGCATAAATAAAAGATCCCATGCTGGCTATCAAAAAAGAGTAGCCTATGTGGTGACAGTGGGTTTCGTCTTAAAAAACCCAGTGTCAGAATGACCATATGTCTGATGTCCTATAACCGATGATAAGATAAAAAAACACAATGTGCTCTATTGGTGTCGTTAAATAAAACACCTTTACTATTATGCTATTTTTAAAGAACTATTTTTTTTCCAACACTGAAATTTTATGTTCTAGTATCTTATTGCATACAGTTTGGATGGATGCTATGTTTGTCTCCTTAAAATGGTAATTTTAACGCAATAATGTTTTATTTTAGGTACAAATTGTAAAGTGTGGTTTGGTTTATAATGATTTCTTTGATATTATGCTTAGTGCCTAAAATTTATATATTATAAGGTTCAAGACTACTGCAAATTGCACCTCCATTTTATTAAAAACAAATTCATTTACATGCATAATTAAAATGTTTAAATGATTTTATTATTGTAAACATATTATAAACAGATATGAAATGCATGTTTTCTTTTTACATAATACAATGAATGAACATGTTGAATTTCAGTATATGTTAACTGCCTGTATTTTAAGCTGTTACCTCATTAACTATATTTTCCAAGCTAGTGAATGTTTCCAGGTGACTAAAAGTAACATAAGGACCATACCTTCAAGTTTTATACCAGGGGCCTAATTCACAAAGGTATCTTAGGCTCTGCTAGACGACAAAGCATCCTCTTTGTGTAAGTCTTTTAGCATTGCACGGCGAGATTGCCAGGTTACGAGAGTTTAGTGAATTAGACTCCAGACCCGGTGCTTATCAAATGTTTAGAGTCTAGACTAGACTAATAAAGCCGGAGACATGACAGGGCTTGAAGAATTTTATATAAATCCACTAGCCATGGGATCAGTGATTTAAAAAATGTACTAGCCATGAAATAAAATTCACTAGCCCTACTTTAAATAAATGCCATTTTACTAATGGTAATAATCAGATATGTCACCTAAAACAGGGAGATAAATCTTAAAAACCCCTTAGATTGGAGGTGGAAAGAGGAGGCATCATATTCATATTTACAAAATAAGACCCAAATGCAGCATTTGACAAGGTGTTTTTTTTGCACTAGCCGTCGGGCTAGTAATAATAGTTATTTACTAGCCCAACACTGAATATCACTAGCCATGGGAGTGGGGCTACCATAATCTAGAAGCCCTGCATGAAAGTCATGGCAACATCATACAAATTGTATGCATTTGACATCATTAGAGATTGAGTCTAGACTCTAAAACTACATTTTCTCAATATTGGTCAAAGAAAGGGACACTTTTCTAGCCAAATTATATTAAGCTTCTAACCTATAGCTATTATATGGATAATATTGTTGTGTAATGCCTTCATATTGGTGATCAAGCAGCTATTAATTTTTTTGTTTATTATTAACAGGCAGGAACAGTAAATCGTGGCAGCGATGTGATAGGTGCTGGGATGGTGGTGAATGACTGGATCGCATTCTGTGGACTGGATACCACATCAACTGAACTGTCAGTCGTGGAGAGTGTGTTCAAGCTGGGTGACAACTTACAGTCGGCCATTCAGTCCGATATGAGAGATGCTTTGTTAGACAGGTATGATAGTTGGTATTGTAGATGGTCGGAGAGATTCGTTGTTAGACAGGTACGATAGTTGGTATAGTAGATGGTCTTTTGGCCTGTTTAGAGAGGTGCCGTGTTGGACAGGTATGATAATTGGTATAGTAGATGGTCTTATGAGAGATGCTTTGTTGAACAGGTGTGATAGTTGGTATAGTAGATGGTCTGTTTAGATCCATTTTAATTTCACAAACCTCAGATTTTTTGAGCTGCAATTATTTCCAATTATGTCAGTTTTAATTGGAGTTTGAGAGAGGAATCATATGCATTTTTGCTTATCTGTTCACTGTACCACCAAGTTATTCATTAAAAACTTACCCCTTTATATTTGGCTTGCATATGAAAATTACAACAAAGATATGGTTGATTAAGGATGCAGTTCACACTTCCAAATATTGCTCTATTATTTTTAATTCTTATTTATTTATATACATACACACATATATATTAAAGATCATAATTTAAAAGTTATAAAACAATGTTGAAACTTAAACAATCGATAGGACCGTACTTAGTTTCAGTTCACTGCCACTGGCCTAAATATTTAGCTTGACCCGACTTCGTTTGAGTATGTAATTTCTTTTCACATTACCAATCCTCAAACAAAGTGCAATTCCCCCCCACGCAGTGGTCTGGTCGAACATCCCTAAAGCCAATGGGATGGCCTAAATTCTTCTACTGTTTACTGCTCTCTAGTTCCGGTCATGTGACTGTATCTTCCTTCTTTTTCACTTTGCTTTACGGCCACCTTCGTCGATGTGTCACTGGAAGGTTGGGGTGCTCATCTCAACAACCAGACAATGGCGGAGCTGTGGTCTGCAGACTAACTTGGACTCCACATCAACGTGTCGGAGTTGTTAGCAGTCTACTTCGCCATACGTCACTGGTGGCAGACACTGAGGGAGGCGTGCCTCAGGGTGGCCACAGACAGCACTACGGCTGCAACCTACATCAACCGGCAGGGCGGAACGCATTCCAGTCCATTACTTCAGTTGACGTTTCGGCTGTACCAGTTAGTCGACGAGATTCCGCTACAACTACAGGCTCGTCACATTCCGGGTGTGACCAACATCCTGGCAGATGCGCTGTCACGTCAGTCTGCTCCTCAGTCAACCGAATGGATGCTACATCTGGAGGCCTTTCGTAGGGTGTGCAACCGTCTCTGGACACCAAACATCAACCTGTTTGACACACGGCTCAACCATCAGCTGCAGGTGTACGTGTCTCCGATGCCAGACCCAGAAGCACTGGATCTCGGCGCTCTCTCCATCAGCTGGGATCGTCTGGACGCTTACGCTTTTCCTCCACCGATCCTGCTACCTCGAGTGCTTCAGAGGTTCCAGCACTGTGGTATCTAGATCTGCTCCGTCTGGCCGATCTGCATCCATTGCCGCTACCCGACTGGGATCATCTGCTGATTCATCCCACGTCACGACTGTACCATCCGCGACCTCAGTTGTTCCAACTGCACGCGTGGACCTTATCTCCTCGAGTTTTAACGAAGAAAGGGTTCTCGGCACAGTCTACGGCAGCCATTTTGTAAGCTCATAGATCGTCCACTACTGCGGCTTACAATGTGCGATGGCTTTGCTTTCATAGATGGTGTCTTTGACAGAAGATCCAGCCTCAGACGATCCGTATAACTCGTCTGGCTGACTTCTTGTTGTATCTCCGGACTTCACTACGTCTGAAGGGATCCACCATCGCAGGCTATGTTTCCGTCATCGCCACTGTTTGCGATGTCGCTACGGGAACTAAATTATCAGGCATACCAGAGATTCACAAGATGATCAAGGGGTTTCGCCTGGAAGATCAAGTCCTGTGGTTTCCACCACGTTGGGACTTGAATCTTGTGTTACGAACGTTATCGGCTACACCGATTGCTACGTCTTCCCTACAAGACTTGACACGGAAGTCTGTGTTCCTCTTGGGGTTTGCCACAGCTGCTCGTGTGTCTGAACTCCATGCTCTAGATGTCAATCTGGTTCGGTTCCATCGAGATCGTCGTGCGGTCAACTTGGGGCTTCTTATGAATTTTGTCGCCAAGAACCAGCTGCCCGACCAGGAACCACGTTCGTATGTTGTGCAGGCTCTCTCCTCGATCGTGGGTCCATCCGACGTCGAGGATTTGACATTGTGTCCAGTTCGAGCCCTGCATCACTATATTGAGAGGACCAGTTCTTTTTGCCAGCAACGCAAGAGACTGTTCCTGTCGTGTAATCAGAGTCACATGCGGGACATTACTAAGAATACGGTGGCTACATGGATCCGGTCCTGTATCCTGACAGTATCAGAAAGAAGGGCTACTACCTCCATCTGCTACGAGTCTGCATGAACTTCGTGTCTTGGCTGCCACCAAGTCCCTGCATTGCAACACGCCCATACAACACATCATCACGGGTTGTTACTGGGCTCCGGACTCAATCTTCGTCAACTACTATCTGTGAGTCGTCTCCACAGAAGACGTTGAGGGGTTCCACCCTCTGGGTCCGGTTGTTGCTGCACAGACTCTGCTGAACACCAGCCGTCCTCGTCGCCAATGATGTCTGATCGATTCTGGGCTCCATCCTGAGATGTCCATCGAATCGACTGGTGAGGACTGCTTAGACTTTGTTCTTATGCACAGTTCACGCACTGTTGCCGGAAGTTCGGTCTGGATAACTTTACCCTGCACTGCACGGCACGTGGTTTTGTTATCCCTAATTGAACTAACATTTTCTTTGAGTGTACTAGACACACAGGGGCTTGTTGTTCAATGTTCTGACGGATGCACCTCATTACGTTGCCGACTGCTTAGTTAAACTAACTCGGTAATACCTGGGAGTCGCCCATGACATGCATCCTGGTAGTGTCATCTTTCTACCATGTCAGAACCCATTGATGTGGCTTCCACCTCCTGGTCCAATGTACTGGGGGCTGT
>JAECMU010000875.1:6748-17542 GCA_016106625.1 Dracogyra subfuscus | reverse complement strand
CCCCCCCCCCCCCCCCCCCCCAAATGTGTTGTGTTTATTAATGGTCATTCAATATAGGACTAATATTGCGAAACAACCGTAGAACGATATTTGACCTGTAGCGGTCTCGCTGTTAAAATACCAATGAGGTAAACATCACAAGAAAACTAGCGGCTGTGTATCCGGTCGATGTGTGTGTGCATTGGAAATATGTCCATATACTTTAATGGGGATTAACAATAAATACAGGTGTAATAAGATTTAAAAAAAAAATAAAAAAAATAAAAAAATAATTGAGGTGCTCTAGTGGCAGCCTTAAATTAAAACAAAACAAAACTTTACTCTCTCTCTCTCTCTTATTAGGTGTGGTTCCGTTTTGGTAGTGGTTCCGTTTTAGCCTGTTCCCACTTAATTACCATTATTTAAGTGAGTACAAGTTCGATCGATCATAATACTTTAAAGGGACTGTCCTGGGTTTGCTGCTACTGTATGATGTTACCGACTCGCAGAGGATTTTTGGCGACTAAAATGACATATAATTAAATAAATAAATTTTTTTATATATATAATATCAGTGTTAATGTTTCTAGATCACTTTTTATTTTCAGTGCAAGATTATTTTTTCCGTAGGCCTACGTACAAAATGTATAGAAGGTAAGCTAATCGTGTTTGGACTACTACAACTTTACCTATGATGACAACAAAAGTTAACTGTTTATTGTTTTACACCTATTTTATTCGGATAGTGATATTTTAAACAGAAAAAAAGTCAGTGATAATCATGCATATTAGGCCTACAATGGCTGAAAACTCGAAACAGTATTTTGTATAGCAAACTACAAAATTAATAGTACGATCAAAATGATAACGTCATCAAAATATGTGTATGACTCTGAGTCATTAAATAGCTGTACGATTTGCGAAAACTTGAAAACGCTGACCTAATTTTCGTGGCAATGTGTGATGGTTGGCGGGGAAAACGGGTTCAAAACTGACCGGTGACATAATAAAAAACGTACTATGAACGGTAACATAACAGGTGAATAATAATGGATAGCTCATCTAACGGACAGTGGAGGGAAAAACAAAGCGAGGACATTTTGCGAAAGCAATATCCCCTGCACTGCGCTGTCCGCGATGGAAATGTCGAGGAAATGCTTTCTTTGTTGAAGACGGGCGAACACGATTTATACGAGGAAGACGACTTTTATGGTTGGACCCCGACACACTGGGCAGCCTATTTTGGCAAAGTATGATGAATTTATATTCTTAACACTGTTTTGGGGGTTATCTATTGGTACTTTTACATGTGTATTGTCCTTTGGCCTTGAGACTGGTCAATGATTTGTATCTATTTTTAGATAAAGGAAGTTGTTTTAGTTGTATCCTGGAGTACTCCTTTTGGCCTAATAATATTATTTTCTTATGGTTGAGCGGTTACGCTCTTTAGCTGTAGGAGAATACATGCTCAAAATAAGTGTTTTGTTTTAATTCCATTCCCTGTAGGGGATATTGATTTCGTGGTGATAGTAGATCTATAGGATTATGAAGTTCGGACATTATTATTGTTATTTACTTATTATTCAATGAAACCCGCCTAACCTAACTCAAATAGGCTATTGAAATACCTATAAGTTGGTATTAAGTATAATGTTTACTCAAATAAAATATTAAAAAGAAAAAACTAAAACATTTGTTACTTTATTTTTTTTAATTTAAAAAAAAACAACGTATTTGATTACTAATATTTTAAAACACAACGTAACCAATAAAATTATTAGTTTTCATTTTTAACCAGGTATGTCATTAAATATTTAAACTGTCTTGATTTAAATAATAATTATTTCCGAACAGAAGATGTAATTAATTATGAAAATATGTTCATGTTTTTATGTTTTTATGATTGAGGTTTATAGCAATATAATAGGGGTTAACAGGTCGATATTGTTCTATAATTAAATTATCACTAATTGACCTATCCCATCTTGTTAAGAAATATTTGCTCAATCACAACAACTTTTTAATTTTTGTTAGTGTACTAAGGCTATTCCATTAGGTAACATATCTGATATTACTACTATTTAGTAAAATTATATTAACTTAATAAAGTAGGGCTAGTGAATTTTTAATCATGACTAGTACATTTTTTAAATCACTGATCCCATGGCTACTGAATTTTAGAAAAATTGTAGAAGCCCTGCTGACATCATTAAAACAAAATAACAATAATTGTATTATTACAATGCTTCACTATATTAAAATAAAAGCTGGTCTACTAACCTTGACCACTGTCAAAATTATATAATGAGCAGACAACTCTCTTTACAGATCAGTATGATTTTATTTTTTATAATTCTAGACAAAATATTATGTTTAAAATTTTAAAAGATGAAAGAAATAAAAAGTACCTTTTGTAGAATATATCATATAAAAAATTTGCAGCTGGATGTTATAATTATTGTGTACGAGGACAAAACAAACTGAAAGGTGCAAAAAGTGACTGTCGTCAACCTTAGTAACTGCACACTTCCACATTAGTAACTTTATTACTGGGTGCTCTCATTTTGGTTTGTTAAAGGAACATTTTTGAGTTTGCTGCACTTTTTAAGATGTTATCGACTAATAGGGACTTTTTAACAATTGTAAATTTCAGGCCTGCACAAATTGCACGAACGACCGTTTCGTTCGTGCATGCCATTTTATTTTGCATAACCGCTTTACCGTTCGTGTACAGTTTACTGAATGAACCAACATATTTTTATTGCGAGTACTAAAATTAGCCTTATCACAGCGCAGTGTTTTTTTTTCGTAGCGCATAGCATAACCAGTCAAGTTTGTATAAATATCTTGCACAGTAGGTATATTCTCACTGGTTGTTAGAAGAAGTTATAGCGAATTTAACCAATCAAAAATGGCAATATTGGATCAGCAACCAGTGACCCTATTATTAACTGTAATTCCGAATCGGATAGTGACTGTGACAACAACGACAGTGTCAGTGATAAAAACAGTGACAGTATCGGTATCCACTGTTCCTCAGATGAGGAGGATGGTACCGAGTCTGTCCATTCACGACTGAATGTCATGACATTATATACATATAAATTGTTTTTAATTATCAAGAAGAAAAAACCTGGTTATGTAAACCAAGATAGGTTATGCAAAATATTTTGGCATAACCCCATTTCAGGTTAAGCTAATTTTTAATTTGCGCAGGCCTGAATTTTACATATCATATATATATATATATTTTTTTTTTTGTACATAAAATATTAGTGGCTATATATTAAACATGTTTCTGATTGTTCTAATATTTGTACTATGTTAAATTTCATCTTGTTTCTTAAAATAGTTTTTTCATACATATATACATGTACAAAATTATTTGACAACCAAATCCAGTTTGGGCTTCTTACAAATATTAAGACAACCAGAAACACATTGAATATATACAGACACTGACCGATATTCTAAATAAGAAAATATATTTAATATGCAAGTTTTATTGTAGAAATAGTTTATTAGTCAGAAATGTCCCTTTAACTTTGCATGAAAAACACCCCACTAAACAGACCACTTTTTAGAAGACCGGAATATTTCCTTCATATTTAATAGTAAAAATTACCCGGTATTCAGACCACCCCGCTATTGCGGATTACGACCAGTAAAGTCAGTCCCGATCGTCGTTTTGCGTATATTTCGACCCTGCCAGTGCGACCAAATTACAATATCTATATCTCATATTTGTTCATTTGGACATTTCCAAGGCTGTTCAACAATAACTGATCTAAATTTAATGCTTGCTTTGTTTTAGCCGAGACTGGAACAGGTAACAGGAAGTAAAGTAAACACCAATGTTCTGTCTTTTGAAATGAATTAAAACTGTTAAAGAGAGATACACGTTTAAGTCGTTGAAAAACCGCTATTCGCAATCTGTTCACATAACCAACTTTCAGTTTCCAGAAAACATTGTCAACTGATTAATATTAATGAAGCAATGTAACGCGCTGATTATGAGAACAGGCGTTCCACGTGTCAATTAAATAGCATTGTCACCAATAAACTGTCTATACAAATTGCAATAGCCATTCCAGCGGAAGGTCACTATAATCACGTTTGATGTTGAAAGAAACGATACCGGTCAGAAGTCGGCATGACACGTGTTTAATGCTTATGTACCTGTTGTTCAAAAATACAGCCTAAATCTACCGAGTCTGATAAAATGTGTTAATAATAATTAGGACACAATAGAATAATGTTACCGACTAATTCACTAGGAAACAAAAGAAGTGTTGTTATCCGTTATTGAGATGTATATTGACTGAGGTCACAAAGCAAGTTGTGTGTGGGTTTTTATTTGACCTTGTCGAAGTGAGGTAAACGGTACACACTACGAATGCCGTATTTCTTCTGTTATTTTAAAAACCTAAATGTTAGTAATTCGTTAATAGGACCACCCCACTATTAAGACCAATTTTTATAAGTCCTACAGGTGGTCTTAATAGAGGAGTTTCACTGTATATCCATTTACCATTACTTATCTGCACAGACAACCAAATGCTACAACTCACTTTGGGCCAGTTTCCTGCGTAATACGGGTAGCTTCATTCATGAAGGTTCTGACAATTCTAGTAAGTTTGGTTTTAGATAGAAATAACTGCACCAAGCAGTGATTTCATTAAAAATTAAAATATGTGAAAATCAAATTTAAGGTGACCATTAATCAACAAAAGGTCAACAAACATTGTTTATTGGAAGTTTGATACCCAGTGACAATTGATTCAATTGCCGGTGAAAAATCGCCAGGTGCCGGCTTTTAATGACATCCCTGCCAAGTTGGTGATTTATTTTATTTATTAGCAATGTCATTTATCTTTGGAAACAAAATGAAATATAATCATGGAGCCCTGTATTATATCAGAAATGGCAAATGGAAAGGGCAGTCTGGATAGGGTCTATTCAATAATAATGTAACGCTGTAGGGGGAGGAGGAATCACATATGTTATGAAACTATGGAGGAGGGTGTGTTTGTAAAGAGTTATGTAATATTTTGAAAACAATTGTCAGATTTTTATTTATGAAGAAAAATGCAGTCAGTTGTTGTTATTTTGTTATTTGAAGTAGATACATTCTCAGTAATTATGTGTTGTTAGTTTGTAATCTGGGACTGTTACATTTTGATTGGCCGTACTGAAATCGTTAAAGAGTCTTTTAATAAAGATTATCATTGTGGGCTAAAAATGCTAATTTCATACCCTATTTGTATGGTGTACATGCACATGCTCGATGTCTTTGATATATTTCCTCTATTTTTTGTTCAGTTAACATGTCTAATGCATCTGCTTGAAAATGGAGGAAGCTGTGATAACGCGACACATCGAGTGAACCAGACCCCAGCACATATCGCGTCCCTCGCCGGTCACAGCCACTGCCTCAAGTGGCTTTTACACTGCGGAGCATCCATGAACCGCCAGGTAATACCAGTGTACAGGTGTTTACAATGATGCTTCTTTTGTGATTTGTAGCTTGCTTGC
The DNA here is from genome assembly GCA_016106625.1 of Dracogyra subfuscus. Classification (NCBI taxonomy): domain Eukaryota; kingdom Metazoa; phylum Mollusca; class Gastropoda; order Neomphalida; family Peltospiridae; genus Dracogyra; species Dracogyra subfuscus. The sequence goes on along the minus strand of JAECMU010000875.1, from coordinate 12,028 downwards.
CTAAGGAAGCTTGTGTCTCTGACAACCTCGAATGTTCGCAGTTGTCGTAACTTCCAGAACCTCGCCCATGTCTCCTCCGAAGGTGGACACCCACATTGTTTACACTGGTTAATGCAGACCGGTACGGATTTCGCCTGTCAGGTAACGGCCATAATGTGTTGTCTGGTGTTTAGTCCACAGTTGCTGTGTCGATCATTTCATCTTCACACATTGTTTATATTATTTGGTTAAAGCAGATCATTGTGGGTTAAACAATTTCATCTGCCAGGTAACGGTCATTATATGTTATTTCTTTGTTGTATATCATCCCAGGGTTTCTGCCAGAGGGTAAAACGGATATGGCACCATATTCAAATGTGTGGGTGGGCGTTTTGTTTTTTCAGATTTAATTTTTTTAAGTTAACCTGTTGACTAAATTAATGCCTCTTTATCATTACTGCATGATTTTCTTATCCCTAACCCTAAACCTAAACCATTTTCATATTGGTTGCATTCAATTCCATAGCCCCTGCGTGTGCTGTAACCTCACTGTAGTGCAGGGGTGTAACATTCTCCTTGAAAATGGCCAGTACAGCATGAAATTGAAGTTTTGAGTAAAATTCAGTATCCGTAAAAATCTGTGATATTTATGTTTTTGTACTGTTCTTTATACTGTTTTTGTTTAAACCTTGAATTTTTATATTAATGTTGATCATCACTTTATTTCTTTGCATTACCATAGTTTGACACCCAATAGCGGACGTATTTTTCATGCTGGGGTGTTGTTAAACATTCATTGATTCATTCAATTCCATAGTGCCGTACAAAACTATTTCTTTCTGGCAGAAATACTGTATGTCTGCTGTGTAGAATTGTTTTAGTTTTAATCACGATTATGCTTATATTTATGTTCAGTTTTGAATGTGCGTATAGTTTTTTTAAAAATCATTGTTATTCTTATAATTTGAATTTGGGCTATTTCTTGTTCCAGCCAGTGTACCACAACTGGTATATCAAAGTCTGTACTATGTGCTATCCTGTCTGGGATGGCGCATATAAAAGAGACATATAAAAGAGTATTTGATGTGCAGACACCATGTCGTGGACATATTTTCTGCTCACTTTACTGTTTTTCTTTGAAATAAATAAATTGTCAGTAAGTACATCTCGTTACAATTTGATATTGGAAAATGGATACAAAATTAAAATAGGAATCGATAAATGGTCAAAATGTGAATTGATACACAAGCAAAGTAGTATCATGATACATCAGTGTATTGTAACACCCCTACTAATAATAGCGTAAGTCACCTCCAGAAATGGTTTATCAGTGGGTTGTCTGGCTGAATTTGAACACTTTCATTCCATTTTATTGAAATAATTTAGTGAAATTCACAACTGAATGTTCAAATGTGAAAATAATTTTACATTTAAGTCATTAAAAAGGTTAATTATGGTGATTTCCCTGAGTGGATCAACTTAACAAGTAAAGACTTATGTATGGTTTTAATACAAGAGATGCTTTTTATATTTAGCAGCAACCTTATTTTCTTTTTTCTTTTGTTATGAGATTATGCTCCAATTGGGTTTTTTAATATATTGTATTTTGGGTTGTTTTCTTTTTCATTTTATACTTCTTTTTTATATATATATAGACAGCTTTCATTATTTAATTGATAGCTTTTTTGATTTCTTTAATAGTTTTACTTCTAAGTCTGTTGTAAATGAGTACACGTACACTGTAACAGTTTAAGTACTAAAGTACTGATAAAAATTATACCCAGGTGATTTTCCAATCTTATCTGTTAGTTATGAAAATCCGATAAAAACCATAAAAATGTGTCAGTATTATCATGACCTGTTACGGTATTCAAACAACCAGTACAAAAAATGACAATAAATGACCTGTTATAGATAGAAATTTGAGATGTGGTTACAATTTTACTGCAAAACGTATGTAATTTGGAACAGACTATATTAACACCCAGATTGATATTGATTAAAGCTAACAGATCAAATCACAAGTACTAAGCAAAGCAGAGGGGTGGTCTCAGGTGTGTTCAGTATAAAACCTCATTGTTATCGCTTTTATTCCAGAGAATTTCATAACTAATATATAAGACTGGAAAATCACCTGGGTATAATTTTGATTAGTACTTGATCAGTAACCTTTTACAGTGAGGCTATGTCTAAATTGACAATATTGTCCAGAACCTTTTATGTATGAACTTAACTGAATTAAAATCCCATATATCAATATTATATCTAGTTTTTGAGAGAGAGGGAGAGAGGGACAGAGAGAGAGAGAGAGAAAAGAAAACAACTTATAACATCTTTCTGACGAATTAAAACGTTTTTGTATGGGATAAAGCGTTTTGGTGCATTTAAGATAATATCTGTTACTTTAGTCCCAATCGCTCTGCTGAGCTGCATGCTCAACGGCCATATGCTCGACCTATTATGACTGGTCGACAACGAAATGAGGAATATATCGTCATTAGAGATTACAACGTTGGCCTATATGTAATTTTCTACTTGTATTTTCTGAACAACCCATGCAATTAAGAAAATGTCCACGGAAAAAGAAACATGACATTGCCCCAAAAAAAAGAAAACAAAAAAAAAGATAAAGAGTCCAGAGAGAGAGAGAAAGAGAGAGAATTATCCATATAAATTCATGCTTCTGTCTGATTAAGAGTATTAATGAATATTATAATTATTTTTTATTTTTTATTATGGGTATTATTTTAGGTATATTAGTATTACCATTGTGTTTAAGCCAACAAGTACAGCTGTGCTAAATATAAAAAATAGTTTGTTGTTAATGTTATAACAAATAGTGTGATTTTAAACATCTTGTATTACCTGTTGGTTTTTCTTTGCAGATAGAAATGTATGTCTTTGTTGATTTGTTGGACTGTTATTGTAGGTTTATGCAGAACTTTAAGAACAGAATTAAGTCTATATAAAAGTTTATGGTACTATCTTCTAAAATAAGAGAGAACTGTAACTTATGAGATTATTGTTTTCTGATTGCTATTGATAGTAAACTACAAGACATTTTAAAATAATCTTTACAAATATTAAAAAAAGACTAACTATGAATTTGTAAGTTTTATTCATATTTAGCAAACTTACTTTTTTTTACATCCCTAATTCTTCTGTAATGTTTAAAAAGGCAGACATCACCTTCTCATTTAAACTGTTCAAAGTACATATTTATCTCTTGTATAGTTGTTTTTATTTTGCATGTTTAAATAAATAGCTTTTCTCTTGCAGGATTATCTTGGAGAGACACCTATACACAAGGCAGCTAGAGTGGGCAGCATGGAATGTGTCAGTCTTCTTATTTCCCAGGGTGCTTCACTGTGGTAAGATATTACTTAAATTTAAGTGTTACGGTCGTGGGCTATCAGATGCTATGCTAATCGGTGCAGTAGGTTGGAATCTTGCCAACTGATAAAACATTTTTTTAAATATTATATTGGTAAAATAACACTGAAATATGTTGGGGCATTTCACTGTGGTAAAATATAACTAAAATATTTTATTTATTTGCATTCTTTTGTTTTTGACAACTTTATAACTTTAATTCATCTTTAAACATGTTATAATTAATAGCATTTTGTGACATTTAAAATTCTTTCTCTTCTTTTTTTATTTTGTTAAAATAATCATGTAACACCTAGAAAATGTTTTCACACAACCATGTCACTGTAATAAAACTTAATGTCTTAGGTCTCACTACACAGATCACTTCCGGGTGAGAGGTCATTCATCACGGTCCACTATAGTTCCTAATTGTGACACATGTTATGGTTCACATGTTCACTTACAGTGAACAGTGAAGATTTTTTATTTTTTTTGGTTTGTTTAACGACGCACTCAACACATTTTAATTACGGTTATATCGGCGTCGGAGATATGGTTATGTCGAGAAAAAAACCCAGTGGTCAGCTGACGGGGATCGATCCTAGACCGACCGCGCATCAGGCGGGCACTCTACCACTGGGCCATGTTGCCCGCTGAACAGTGAAGAATTAAAACAATATGTATGTTTAATGGTAAGCCTTCTGGCTGTATTTTGCCCATGTTATTTTGTAATATTGTACATGGACCATTCGGGACATGGGTATATAGCGCAAGTGACAGCTGGAGTGAATCGGTTAATGAATCACCTGATCGGACTGGTAGTACAGCCAGATGCAGACATATAGCAAAAAACTGAGACGGAAATGTTCTCAATTTTGGAGTGAAAATAAATGCTTATATAATGTATGTTCGCAATGGTACCGGTATATGTTGTTAGTGCCAACGAGAACCCGTTCTATTAGCAATCTTCATTTGAAGTTGGGCAATTTAACATGGGTTTCAATGGCAGATGACATCTGTGTAGTGAGACCTTATACATATTTGAGGGTATCATTATGCATATTGTAAAATATTTTTTTGGGGGAGGGTTCTTCTCATGGCTATAATTATCTAGGATCAGAATTAAAAATACCTGTATTGTTTGTTTCTGTGTGTTCCATAATTAATGTCAATTAACCATTGTTTTAACATAATAAAAGAATAATGCCAAGGAAAAGAAAATTATTGCTGCTTTACTCTCTGTGTGTCTTAACTAAATCTGAACCCACTTATGGGCAGGAAATAGGCCTGTTTTAAAGCGATTGCCTGGTATGTGGTCAGTCTAGGATCAATCCCAGTCACTGGACTATTTCTCATTCCAGCCAGTGCACTGCCACTAGTATATGTGTTATCCTGTCTGTGGGATCGTACTAATGGGAAATGTAGTGCGTTTCCTCTCAGACTATATGTCATAAAATACCACATGTTTGATATCCAGTTAATAAATCAGTTTGCTCTAGTGGTGTCATTAAGCAAAACAACCGGCCTCAGTGGCGTCGTGGTTAGGCTATCGGTCAACAGGCTTGTAGGTACTGGGTTCGGATCCCAGTCGAAGCATGGGATTTTTCATCCAGATTCCAACTCCAAACCCTGAGTGAGTGCTCCGCAAGGCTCAATGGGTAGGTGTAATCCATGTGCACCGACCAGTGATCCATAACTGGTTCAGCAAAGGGCATGGTTTGTGCTATCCTGCCTGTGGGAAGCGCAAATAAAAGATCCTTTGTTGCTAATTGGAAAGAGTAGCCCATGAAGTGGCGACTTCAGGTTTCCTCTCAAAATCTGTGTGGTCCTTAACCATATGTCTGACGCCATATAGCCGTAAATAAAATGTGTTGAGCACACTGACACATAATAAAATGCCCCTGCGCGTGCTGTAACCTCACTGTGGTG
>JAECMU010000870.1:0-11478 GCA_016106625.1 Dracogyra subfuscus | reverse complement strand
ATTTAAAAAAAGAAGAAAAAATTGGTCGCCAGGCGGGCAACCTTACTGTGGGTTTTCAGTCGCTCGTCGTCGTTTTCAGTCGCCAGGGGCGATCGGCGACCGTTAAGTGCGCACCCTGCACCATTAAACATTCAATAGCCCTATTATACTTAATACAAATTTACTAATACTAATACTTTGATATGTTACCTAAAGAGGGAGATGGAAGTTAAAATGACTGGTATACCAAACATTGTGGTATGTACTGTCCTGACTGTGGGAAAACAAATATAAAAGACCCTTAGTGCTAACAAAAAAATGTAGTTGGTTAAGACATGTTAGAATTACCAAATTGTTTGACAATTCACATCTTATGATTAATAAATTGGTGTGCTCTAGTGGAGTGGTTAAACATAAACTTTACTTTAGCTAAACCAAACTGTGCTAAGAGATCACATTCTACACATGCATGTAGCAATCTGTATATGGTGGGTTATGTAAACATGTTTATCCCTCATGTACATACTTAATGTACTAGATACATATATGCATGACTGTAGGTAGGTGTGGGAAAAAAAAAGAGTGGAGCTGCATCCATATATTCAAAAATATAAAAAAAAATGCTGGTTTTAGTTTAATGCTTGTGCCATTTCTGTCTTAGCTAGCCTGAAATAAATGTATTTCTCTCTAACCTAATTTTGTGTCATTAGGCTAGGTATGATGCCAATATACGTTTTATATATTTATATATGCCCTTTGAAATCAAATGATATCAAGCATTTTGTTTTGAATGACAAGCCATTAACACAAAATAAATGTATTTTTTCTCCAGTGACGAGGAACCTCGCTTCTCTTGATTCTGCGAAAACCTCTTCATCAACTCAATATACCTTTACTCTTGGTCGCCTGACCATTTTGCCATTTTGTGGAGAACACACGACGGCTGCTCGTCTCCACAGAGTTATTACAGAGCACCCGACTGTGACACAGAACACTGTCATGGCAGTCGACCACAAAGAGAAACACTGGCTCCAGCCTGCAACAAACCACGTTGCTAAGCAACAGGATTACACGACCATAGCCAGAAAGGAAATTGAGATTTTCAAGTCGACTTGTCTCGCATGGCTAGAGTGGCATGGATGTAAAAATTTACATTACGGGCAACGTTCGTCCGCCAGCTAGAAATGGTGGTACCGTTATTAAACAGTCACGTGTTTTCTTTGTGGGTTTTTTTAATTTATTATCTGTTCATCAAATCATCAAAATAGACAGCACTTGTAGAAAAGACCAAACAAATGACATTTAAAAAAATGATGTGTATTATTAGAAAATACTTCAACAGAGAACAATGGTAAAACGTGAAACTAGTCGGTTGTAAAAATTAATACTTCAGTGGTTTTTTCTGTTTCATCTGTCTCTGACAATAGGGTGATTTTACAATTTACAGGTAAGGTGAGTATGCTGTTGTTTACCACTTGAGATAACAAAAACAACAGTTTCTAACAAACCAATGATGGAATAAGCATGTATATCATCTTTTTTTGTTTTTTTTCTTTTGCAAGAATCCATATACACAAACCTGTACAAATTCCAATACTGGAAATATTTCTTAGATTTTTTTATCCTTTCATAAATACATGTATAACATCTCGACAGATACACATACTGTCATGCCCATTAGATATTCATTTATAGTTATTTTCATTCAACTTAAGGTTCAAGTATGCTGCCCTGGGTACACACCTCTGTCCAAGACCATGTATTAATGGATAGTGACAGTGTAGTGGCCTTACCAATACCCATTGTAAGCATGGTGGAAGCATGTAGACATTGGGGGAACTGACCGAGATTCGGGATGGGGATCGGACTGAGATCAAGGACTCAAAGCAGCATTTCTACAGGATTCAGGGGTATGCTCCACTATAATATTTTGAAAACTAGATATCCTGAAATACAATTCCCTGCCTTCAACAAGTAAACTTGTCGGTACTGGGATGTGAAGCCAGTACCCTCGTTGCAATATCGTATCAACTTTCGATCATGCAATGTGATTAGAAGTATGCAAATAAAAAATGGTTTTATATATATATATATATATACAGGTCTCGAAATAGCCTGTGGCCAGGTCAACAAATGAGACCAATGTCCTGTTTGGGCGACTTAAATATTAAAACATAATGGTTTTAGTTGTCCAAATAATATTATTTAGGCGATCTTCTTTAGAGCTATATACATATACATTGTTTTTGTATACACGAAAGCAAATACAATTCCATCACGTACAATTTGGCAATGAGCCCTGCAAATTGATAACCATTTAAAAATAAATAATTTCCAGGGTTCGACAAAGCCACTACACCTCGGTCCCGGCTAGTGATTTTTCGGTCTTGACTATTTTAAATTACGAACTCTATTACTATATATATTATAATACACAGTACACTACCCAAAGCCACTGTGAGAGATTAGTGACTTTCTGAAACATGTTTTGAACAGTTTAAAATTTTAAAAGAAATATTCCATACATCTGAAAATCTGTCAAACCAAAATCTGCTTCAGCGTGAGCCCCGAATACATATGGGCATGAGTTCAACCTGTATCCCCTATCAATGGTTAGTGTTAATTTTAAGACATGGATGGATACGGGACGAACTCTTTCCTAAAAATATGTATTAAAAAACAAAAGTAAGAAGAAGACGAATGAGAGCTAGGTCAGATGGCCGCGACACACCACCTGAATGCCTGGACTCGTCCTTCTCCAGGCCGGTTATCTATAAGCAAGACCCAACTGGACAATTACATTGAACACGGCTTCATTACGGCTGATAGAATCAGTGCCCAGCTTCTGGCCTTGGTGTGCAGCATTCCTCCTTTGTTCCGGCAAATTAATTCTCCCACTATAAAGAGGCCTAAGAGGCTTCAAATAATTGCAGTAGACGAAAAATAAATCCATGTAATATTAATGACAAAAATTGTGAACAAAGAACACACCTTGCAGGCCATGGAATATTCATCATTACATTAATACTGTGTCTCATCACAAACCCAGATTTGATAGGACACGATTTGTAAACCATAGTAAAATGTGGAAAGAGAAAAAAAAAAGATTAAAAAAGAAGAAGAAAAAAAGCATTGTTAAGTATGCAACAATGGTATGGGTTTTTTTCTTTCTGTTGAGTGTTCTTCCTATAGTAGGAAATTAATTAATAATTGAATTACAATCTCCAGACAAGATGTGGTAGGCAAGTCATGCAGATAATCTGGATATAATGTATGCATACAGTTATTTTTAAGACTTAAAATTTGTCATTTACCTGTTCTTAACAGGTGGTTAGTTTTACACATTTCATGACACAAAAATTAGTCTGATTTGTTGACTTTTTTTACTTTGTGATTAAATATCTGCTTTCGGTATTACTGTACACTTAGATAATAAAAATAAAATTTGATCAAACATTCTATCTTGGTGATCACAATTCTTTTAAATGTTTAAATAACTACCTACATGACACAATAAAGTTACTCGAACTGAACTCGGTGAGGTTTTTCAAAGTTCTAACATCTAAAATAAAACTTAATATTCATACAATTTATGAAATGTTGATAAAACTTTTAATATGAATCTGCTGCGTTCATACATAAACAATGTTCACAGTATTAATAATAAACAAATATCCATATTTATATAGATGAGTCAGTGAGAGGTTTTATAAGTACACTGAAAGAACAGTCATTATTAGTCATACTATTGGATATTAAAACTTTGGAATACAAACTTATTTTCTTTCATATAAATGCTTCATTCTTCTATACCAGTTGATTTCTAGATTACATTACATAACATTGTATATTAGCATTCAAAGCATGATGCCTCTGAACTTGATAGCTTTACAAGTTCCACCAAGACAATGGACATTGTGATGAATATCTATTTTAAAAAAGCAAACTTGTGGTGAGTTTCACTTTAAATAGTAAATGTTATGAATTGTATAACTAACTATGCAGATTTAAAGAAGTACTTATCAATGTCAATTTGACTAATCTACTAGTTATACAAAGTTATACAAAGTTGTACACAGTAAAAGTCATAGTGTAATACAATGTTACATGTTGATCAACATCTGTTCTAATTTACAATCAGATTCAAAGTTGTACATTGTATAAGTCATACAGTGTAACACAATGTCACAACTGTTAGTTAATGGAAGAAGAAGTTTCACTATCACATTAAAATTGATTTACCTACAAACCATATTATAAATTATGATACAAAAACCTTTGACTACTCTGTTATTGATACAAATGGAATGCTGTATCAAGTATGTGTAAAATTGTACAACCTGTGGTGATTATTGAATAAAACTAGTCCATTTACCAATACAAGAGCCACTATCTGAATGATTCCAATAATTTGACACGAGATCGATTAACACCAGGCATCCTTCCAGTCAATCTATTGAACAAACCAGGTCAAAACATACAACACGTGTTTGCTTCAAGCAGTGGGGTCTTACTGCTAAACAGACAGAGAACTAAAAACAATTGGTTATTGCTTAGCTTCACATCATCATTTAAAATATATATTTAATATGAAATAGTATGGTTCAATGTACTAATAAAAAACACACATTTATTTTGGCTTTTTTTTCTCGTAACAACCAAAATCATGAATTACAGAACGTATCAGTTTGTTAAATAACCAATAAACAAACAAGTATGTAGAATTCAATATTTTAAAAATTATATATTGATGTTTACAAAAAAACTATTTACCTGCTAACCGCAGCGCCGACATTCTTTGAAATTCGGGTTCCTGCAACCACTTCCACATACGACGGAATGTTTCTCTTCCTGACTTTAGTTTGCTCCATGGTTTTGGATTGCGCAGCAGGTCACTCAGGGTGCCCTGACTACGGCACAGCACCCGTTGTGCGAAAACTGCCTGCGGGATACTGTATCGTTTAAGTTCGCTGCTTATTCTCTGCGCCAACTCCTTTGTGTTAATTTCCTCAACTTCTTGTTGCTTGTTTGGCGATTCACTGCCCGGTGCTCTGTGGTCCATCCGCTGCGGACTCTCAACGCTCTGTGGTGACGGGGTAGGGGCGGCCGACGGATGCAACCCGTTCATCGGCGAGTGCATCATTGGGTTCGGGGAATGTAATCTTGTGACAGAAGGATCTATCCTGACGGGTGCTGCGGAGTAAGATTCGAATGCGTTAGGTGACATGTGCATCTTCGGCTCTTGTTTAGGCGAGCCTAGGCCGTTTTGTCCATACCCGTATCCTAAACTCTGTTGGTAGTTATTTGTGCTCATCATCGTCATTGGGGTAGCTCCCAGGGTGGGTCCCACGTTCATGCTCAGCTTGTCATATCTGGTGTAGGCACTCATATCCATCACGTTGCCAAGTCCATTGTTTTGAGGCATCAGTGTAAAGCCACCACCGACGTTGCTGGCGACGGGAACGTGGCAGAACTTGTCTGACACCGTCGAGATGGGAGGCAGCGGCTGCAATGGCGTCAGTGTGGCATAGTTTGTTGGACTGTAGTTGGGCGACATGCGGCCGTTAAGCGTGTGGTAGGTTACGTCTCCCATTTGGGAGCGGAATTCGCTACTGTCTATCATGCTGCTGACACTGACCGGGATGGCCTCGGCTCGGGTGATGGAGGCTGGAGACACCGACAACTCCGGACTGTTCACGTACTCGTTCGCTTCGCTCTCGGTAAAATCTCCTTGGTTCTCACTGTTAGCCGCGGGAGGCGCGCTCGTGCTGACAGTTGGCGACTCGCTGATTTGTTGATCCGAACACGGGAGCTCACCCATGTTTTCCATCGTCATTCCTACGATCAACAACCGATCGAACAATAAAGAATGATAAACTGTCACTTATTGTAACCTTTGGTAGCGATCTCCTGGTTGGCTGGCCTGTTTTGGGGGCTATTTACGTACGCAGGGGAACGGACAATAATCTCCTACTTTCTGGTCGATCCGCCATGTTTGGACAGCTGTAACCCGACGACCTGCGCACTACGGTTCTGCGCATCATTAAATCACACTGCGCGTGCGCATTTAATTTACAATTTCGGGGTTTGCATACGCTTATCTTACAACTTCAGTCATTGTTAGTCTGTTGTCATTCACTAATTAGTATGTCGTGCGCAACTGATAGCGAGACCGCCACGCGCCGTTTGTCATTTTCCGAATGGATGGTTATTTTGGATTAAATTCAGTTTCTTATGGTAAATAGATTACTTTTGCCTTTTTAGACAAAATTATAGAAATAATGTACTTAATCCGAGTAAACTTTTTACAACATTTTAGTTGATAACTTTTCGAAAGGTAGATAACTTTTTAATTTATATAATTATACCAAAGGTACAATATACTTTGTATTCCATTAGTAAATTTGTAATACACATAGGTACATAATTCGTACATAGTGGAACATTGTAAACACTCAAAAATAAAACATGTTATACAAGTAACGCCTATATCAAAACTTAGTATTTTTCGTTTATCGGAAAGCGCGGTGAATAGGATTGTAAAAGTTTTTATAGTTGCTAATAATAATATACATAGTTGAAGCGGAGTGCGCAGAATGTGTTAGCAATGAGAGAATGAAGATTTGTATCATATATCATAATATGTGTCGATATTTCTACTTTACAGTAAGCAGTCTCGCCTACATTACAAATAAGTAACTTTCAACTAGTAACGTTAATTATGCAAGCAAATACTCACAGGGTAATGGGATTAAGGCGTATATCAAATGAACCTTTAAATGAAGTGATATTAAAGTTAATAATAAAGACACAGTAGTGTTTAATGCGGAGATGTCGTCTGTTTGAGATAGAGAGAGCGTTAGAGAGAGAGAGAGAGAGAGAGAGACAGAGAGAGAGAGAGAGAGAGAGAGAGAGAGAGAGAGAGAGACAGAGAGAGGGGGGGGAGACAGAGAAGGGAGAGAAAGAAACTTTGACAGACTGACGAGGTTTTGTAATAAAGGCACTTAATGTAAAGTTTAAAAGTTTAATTAAATTGTTTCTTATTAACGTAGCATTAAAGAATGGTTTTACTATCATTTTAAAACCTGGTTAGGCTACATATATTATTATCCCTATAATCTTGTCTATACTGCGCATATAAAACAGATCGTGAAATACCGCAGTGAATGTGTTATGGTAATATAACGGTAGGGAAAATGTGTAAATTATTAATACTAGTATATAAATGGTTTCAAATATTCAGACTGAAAAGTACCGTTAGAGTTTATCAAATACTAGTAGTCTTGATATTTGGACTCCACAACTGGCGCGACAAAGGCCGTGGTATGTACTATCATGTCGGTGGGATGATACACATAAAAGATCCCTTGCTGCTAATCGAAAATAGTAAACTATGAAGTGGCGATAGCGGGTTTTCTATCTAAATATCCTCGTGGTCCTTAACCATATGTCTGATGCCATATAACCGTAAATAAAATGTGTTGAATGCGTCGCTAAATAAACCATTTCCTTCCTGCCTGCCTGGTATTTGGATTGTTGTTTAAGGGTAAGGTGTTGCTTCAAACGGTAAATAAGTAACGTATTTAATATTCTTGGGAAATTCAAGATTTTATCATATATTTTTTATTATTATTTTATTTATATATTTTTTTTAATATCGGTCCGTTAAACGGATGCGGATAGTTAAAACATGAATTATTTGATACTGTTACATTGTAGCGATTATCTTTAGACAAAACTAAAATTACAAACAAGTATAAACAAAAAAAACCACATGTTTTTTTTCAAGTCATTCTGCACGACCGACAAACGTACTTTTATATTACATCCATTATGAACTTTTAGTTTAATTTACAGTTGATTCTAAATTGTTAAAATTTACTAATTAATGAAGATATCACATTTTTGTATATAGGCCTAGATGTATCATTGATTGGGTTTTTCTCGTCCCAACCATAACCCCCCCCGACTGGTATATCTTAGTCCGTAGTATCTGCAGTCCTGCTTGAGAAAAAGTGCATTTAAAATACGCCTTGTTACTAAAAATGTAGCGGGTTTCCTCCGAAACGACGTCTTAAAAAGTTACCAACTGTTCACATCCTACATCTGATGTTTAATTAAACAATATGCTCTAATCGTGTCGTTAAACAAAACAAAATATTAAAGACATGAAATGTTTTTATAAACATACGATAAATCTTGCTATAGGAGAGTATTGTAACACAGGCCATGAAGTCGTTTTCACAGACACATGGAAAGTGTGATATCACACACTAAATGCTTCAAATCGTGTGTGCTAGCATCTGGCTTGTAAGCAGGGGAGGATCGAGGGGACGAACACCTCTTCCCCCCCCCCCCCCCCCCCCCGCCTTAAGCAAATTATTAGATTTTGTAAAAATAACTTCCCCGGGGAAGCATGTCTAGATCCACCCGCACTACTAAAATTCGCACGCCACTGTCAAGACTCCCCTCCCCTCCCCTCCCCCACCTGCATAAATTCCTGCACCCGCGCCGGAGATACATGCTGCCAGATTACTAAATTCTTTAATATTTTGTTCTGTTGATATTTCAGATAATAAATATATTATAGTCTATTCTATGAAAATTACTAGAAAAGTTTGAAATTTGTAGTCCTACTCAATCTATTTGATTTTGTGTCTTTACGCTTAAACCAATAGCTAAAATATGAAATATGCGCGCGGTCACTTCTTTTAACATAATTAATAAGTGATTTCAGTTAAATTAACGCATACACAGCATACACATGTGCATGCGTGTATTCAAAAGAACATACAGCTGTGAAGTTGAAACAAAAAGTAGCACGAACTTTTAATATTATGAATCACATGTTCGCGAGCCATTACATAAATGCCGTCATATTAATTAATATGAACTGATTGATAAATTAAATGCTTTATTTTTTAAACTTTGTATTAAACAAAAAGGTGCTTACCACTAGAGCACGTTGACTAACTAATCATCATCTAATGGATGTCAAACTTGTGATAATTGTGACACGTTGTCTTCAAGCAAAACCCGCTAAATGTAGAACCAAAGTACCGACTGTTTTATTATCCAGATATATTTGATAAATATTACGTGCGTCTTTTATGGTTACAAACTAACGATAATCGCTAAATATCAATTACCCTCACTTATAAACTTATAATAAAACAGTCGGTACTTTGGTTCTACATTTAGCGGGTTTAGCTTGAAGACAACATGTCACAATTATCAAATGTTTGACATTCATTAGACGGTAAACATCTTTTTGTTTAATACAAAGTTTAAAAAATAAAGCATTTAATATATCAATCAGTACATATGGATATCCCTTTGACCAAATTAGGTTAAATTATATTTGTGGTTGAAAAATAAATCATATTGAGCTACTACAAAAATACGGTGACAAGGAATATATTAAATTAAATATACAGATATTCCTTTGCTATGGACGAAAATGTAAATATAACTTAATTTCAGTAATTAAAAAACAAACAAACAAACAACCAAACAACACCTCTATTGGGGAGAAAACTGTTCTAATGCTTTCAAAGCTTTGACTGTACTTTTTAAATTTGTGTGAGAGTATTATAATACAGGTCATTTAGATTACATAACGACCACTGTAGTACGGAACATTGATGTCCGATACGCGTGCCACTCATGAATGACTTGCCCAGCGTAGCGATCTATATCACAACCGCAGCTAATACGAGTTTGCACTATTCATGAAAATTAGGCGCGAATTCAATTTGTCCGTAATCCGTATACGCGTATGCCTATGCGTATACTTACGTACACGTGTACGTAATCCACTATATATGCTGATCGGACGAAAGACACGTAAATGGAATTTATTTATCCCTTTTGCATATAAAGTAATTGGTGCGGATTACGCACTTACGTATATACATAGGGCGGGATGTAGCCCAGTGGTAAAGCGCTCGTCAGTGGGCCTATTTGGCTATTTCTCGTTCCAGCCAGTACACCACGACTGGTATATCAAATGCGGTTTTAAGTGCTATCCTTTCTATGGGAAGTGCATATAAAATATCTCTTGCTGCATCAGAACGAATTAGCGGGTTTCCTCTGTTGATTCTATGTCAAAATTATCAAATTACCAAATAAAGAAATATGTCAGAATGACCATATGTTTGGCGTCCAAGATAAGATAAAAAAAAAAAAATCAATGTGATCTAGAGGCGTCGTTAAATAAAACAAACTTTATATGTCAGCTAGGGCAACACTTATCGCTCCAATATTTTTGCAAGAAACGATTCTTTAAAAAAGTATTTGCAGCGAGAGGGGGGTGCCTTTATCACCCACCCACCCTCTCCGCTCTCAGTCAGTGCTCTCGGACTGGTACATTAAAGGCCGTGGTATATGCTATGCTGTCTGTAAGATGATGCATATAAAAGATCCTTTGCTACCAATAGAAAAAAAAAAGAGTAGCGGGTTTCCTTTCTAAGAATATATTATGTAAAAATTATCAAATGTTTGACATCCAATAGCCGATGATTAAAAAATAAATGTGCTCTAGTGGTGTCATTAAACAAAACAAACTTTAACTTTTGTACACATCCCTATTCGGAAACTAAAAAATAAATAAATAATATATTCACTTTATTCACAGTGTGGGTGGGACGTAGCCAAGTGGTAAAGCGCTTGTCTGATGCACGGTCATTCTAGGATCGATTCCCGTCGGTGTCCCCATTGTGCTATTTCTCGTTATAGCAAGCTTACCACGACTGGGATATAAAATACTCTGGTATGTGCTGTCTTGGCTGTGAGACGGTACATGTACAAGATCCGCTGATGCTAAAGGGAAAATGTAGTGGGTTTCCACTCTTAGACACTATGTCAAAATATTTGACACCCTAGTGGTGTCCTTAAACATAAACAAACTTTAACCTTTTTCACAATGTTTGGTACTAAATCGTTACCTTTTTCTACTAGGTTTCTTCACCCATTTGAAAGGCGCATTATTACATAACTGTCAATATATCTGCTACCCCAGAAAGGAGCTATCTTTCGGTCAATGAAGTCAAATCAACCAATTAGCTCCATTTTCAATTTTGATGATTCATTCTAAATTATGCGTCAAAATTACCTTAAAAATACATTTTCTATCTGGCTTTAATCTTATGTGTGACATTTGCAAATTCAATTGTACCAAAACAATGAAACAATGTGTGAAACAATGGTATAAAAACCACAAACTCCTGGTCTACCTCAGTTATATAAATGTGAGTGGATTAACTCAACGCTGTGGATGTACTGCAACAGTTAGTGGACATCGAAAAGAAGAATGCGCCACCACTGAATCCGCCGGTCAGAAAGGAATGTTTGTTTAACAACACCTCAGCACTTTTGCACTCTGTCTATAGATTTGGTGATAACATGTGGTTATTATAACACTCGATCTCGAACATTAGAGAAGAAACCCGCTACTAGAGAAAGAGATGGAGAGAGATGGAGCAAGAGAGAGAGAGAGAG
>JAECMU010000796.1:752-13392 GCA_016106625.1 Dracogyra subfuscus | reverse complement strand
CAACGTCGCTTTGTATTGGTTGTTTTCCGATTTTACGTTTATAACGACGTTAGGGTCCATGATCACATTTTAACATTGTAATGGTATATGTTACCATTTTCCAGTGGCTTCAAAAACACTATTACATATTCCAGAATGATATTTGGCGTGTTTCAGTTCCATTTTAAAGCGAAATATACACATGGCGATCAGTAATTGAGTTTAATCGGCAAGTTTAAAAAAGCGAGTCAAAATTTGGCAGACATATTTCACAGCACACCAAACTTCAAAGGGCTATAACTTTCTAACCACTAAATATTTTTCCGTCCGGTTTTCATTAATTTACATCTTTTGGTTCATACTTTTGCTTAAAATTAAAAACTTGACCACATATTTATTTTTTTATTTTTCGTTGTTCTACCTAAATAAAGTGACACACAAACTTTGGACCAAGGTTATTTTTATGTAGGTACATTGCCACATATGCACTATTTCATCATATGCATATAGTTGGGGCGAACTGATTCGGAGACGAAATTGTCTGCTACCCATATTAAGACTGGCTGCCGTTTTACATTACTATTACAGGAACATTAATTAATTGATCATGATTATTAATTAGTAATTAATCATGGTTATGTTTTTCTCATCTATATCGGCGAACCTATGGAAAAATAAATTAAGAGTAATTAATCATGCTTATGTCCATTTTTACGGGTTGAAACTAGAGTCTAGGTGAAAATTATGCTTTAGTGTTTAAAAACTAGGATCTGTCCCTTTAATACGTAACTAGTAATTATTAGTCGGAAAATTCTTAACAGATTGCTAAAGCAAAGGTATACTTGTTTAACGATACATGGGCGCTTTTTAAACTACCGGTACAGCTTTGTCTAAAGGCCTTTCACAGACAGACAGATTGACAGACATCCAAATTCTTTATTTACGTCTCACCTTATACAGATTAAAATAAAAACAATAGTAACAATACAATAATATGGCAATAAAGGTACACATCCCACACCTATGGAGTTATGAGATACTAAACGACCATCATAAATATATATTATTAAATATTGTATTCACAGGAAATAAAGCTAAAATCCATAAAACATGTATAAGTTTATATATAAAAAAAAAATGACGACGTAATAAAATAAGATGGCAACTTTTGACCGTCATTTTAATAATATCCGGGTAGATTAAAATTAATGACATTTTTTCTTTATGTTAAATAATCAGCGTTCGAAATAAGGCTTGTCTGCTTGTCCGAGCCAAGTGAGATTTGGCACGGACAAGCAGAATATGGCTTGAGCTTTTCCGTTGGACAAGTGAAAATCTTGGGCTGAAAAACGTATTTCGCGATTTTGTTTGGTTTTCGTTATCATTTTTAAATGCAGCGAACGGTACTATTGACGCGCATCTTTTCTGCGCATTTCCGGTCGATTGGGATACCCCGCCAACCGGAACTCCTCGTACATTTCTAGCGTAGCGGAATGTGACGAGGTATTCCGATTGGGATACCCCGGTCACGAAGTACGGAAATTCCCGCGAAAAGCTGGTCAATTTAGACCGATGTCAGTGTACGACTCGAGTATCGTAAACATGGAAAGCTAGACAAATGCTGTCCAAAATTAACAGGGCACTATTCAGGGCTCGCGCTGTCGGTAGCCAAATTAGCCATTGGCTAATTTTAATAAATAAAATAAAACTGCTAATAAAATTTGCAAGTGGATAACATTTTGGCTAAACCATTATTTGTCTTCTGATGTGAACAAACTGTTACATAATCTATCCGACACTCAAACATAATAATGATATTAAATTAGCGTAATAACTATCTCGCGACCAGTAACAAGAAACGATGTCAGCGTGGGCCTAATGAAGTTTGCTTATTTTAATAATCACGGTTATTAATTTTAACGGCATGCATTGAGCATGTATAAAATCAAAGTCTGTAAATTGTTATTTCAACTTTGTAAAATCTTTGAACCAAAGTAATAAAAACAGACAGACAATGTCAATGTGTGTCAATTTGAATAGACATGCCAGTTCAGGGCCGAAAGACATGTTGGCTATCCAAAGGGTTGAGTTCAGTCAGACCGAGTGAAAAGAAAACGTTTGCTAGACTGGTTTGTGCACTTCATGTTAAACCAAATGGACACGACGGACACCAGTCAAATTGTTCGCGAACGTTAGGAAGAACGTTCGTTGGCTGAACTGAGGGCAGCTCTCGGCACAAAATACGTCACGCTTCAGAGTCAACTGACACCCACGTGTTAAAAGATATTGTTGCGGACATTAACAATACGATTACACAGGAGTAAATCTTGACGTAAATTTGTAGAAAAATAATAGTTGTTCGCATCAATGAATACCAAACTGCAGTTTGGGTTATTTCTTTGTTAATTTTGTATCCATGGTCGAGAGCACGCATGCAGATCGCGGGAAATGAACATGCGGTATTTATACAAATTGCAGTTAAACGCGCACTGAATAAAATTAATTTTTATTATTTTATTTTATTTTATTAAAAATTTTTTTTTTTTTTTTTTTTTTTTTTTTTTTTTTTTTTTTTTTTTTTTTTTTTTTTTTTTTTTTTTATAAATGGAATATACTGTGAAGTCAGCATTCTTAGCCTAGGTATTTTACAAACGGAAATCACAAGCATTTAACACGGCGCTAAAATCAACAACAACAACATAGCGCAAATTATGAAAGTTGTGGGTGGGGAATTGGGTAAGTACTGTGGACAAGTGAAAATTCAGGCGGACAAGTGAAAATTACACCAGACTTGTCCTGTGGACAAGTGAACATTTTTGCTTATTTCTATCACTTAAAGGTTATTAACGTTTACTACAGCACCTACTGCCTTTTTAAAAATATATAATCTAATGTTCTTCAGATTCTACATAATTAAGACAGTTAAAACAGATTCCTTTGTCAATCTCCAAATGTTCATATCTAGGGGAGCCTACCAGTTTCTAACCTTAAGGCGCGGTACCACTACAAAACATCGATAACGCACGCCGATACGGTATAGGCGTAGTAACATAAAATCCAGTGGTAAAACCATGTTTAAAAGTTCTTTAAGTACGGAGTTTATTTCATCATTTTTTTTCTAGTGGACGAATCACGTTCCAAAACATTTTCAAACCATCTAATGCTTTTCTTTCCGTTTCTGTTATTGAAATTGGATTTGTAAAAAGATTCATGGTATTATTGAAACCCAGAGCACTACATTTTCTGTGATATCTAAAATACCAGTTTTTACAATGTGAACCTGATTTATTATTCGACCATTCAAAAACTCTAAAATGGAGCCTATTAAAATCAGGTTTGAGTGTTTCTGCACCGATGCCTTGCTATGGCTAATGATTGTCTTACACTCACTCGTGTCCATCCCATATCTCCAGCAACTGCAACGTTTGGAACACAGTTTCGTAGATCCAGATACAAGCGCATGACTTTGTTTTGCACAGCATTTACACATGAAAATTCATTTAGTCCCCATATTGCAGCAGAATAGTCTATAACCTGCCACACAAGTGAGTCATATAGTTTAGTAAAAGTTAGGATTCCGATATTGCTCATATATTTACACTTAGAGATAAGGAGACCTAAAAGCTCGCGAGGCTAAAACTGCAACATGTTTAGCCATGATACTAAAATACAAATGTTCCGTCATAACTACATCCATGTATGTCAACTGTTTCGATAGAGAGAGAGAGAGAGAGAGAGAGAGAGAGAGAGAGAGAGAGAGAGAGAGAGAGAGAGAGAGAGAGAGAGAGAGAGAGAGAGAGAGTTTTTATAATGTTTGCAAAATATGAAACTCATGAAGAAAACTATTTGGCGTTACAAGTGCTATTAGTTTAGTACATAATATGAAACAGTACGAGTCAAAAACAAAACGAACCTCAGGGTGTCCAAAACGTCTTCAAAATGAGGCACTCAGCCAAACATCTTTCCAATAAGTACATGTCTTCACTCGGAAAATTAATAATTAAATTACCTCTTCAATGCTCCACCGTTTCCATAAAACGAAGAAAATCTTATAAAATGTCTGTACTGTAAAACATTTTGTCCAATTCTACTAAAAGTTAGTCTGTTTTGTTTAACATCACTGCTAGAACACATCGAGTTACTAATCATCAACTACTGGATGTTAAACATTTTGTAATTTTGAAATATAGTCCAATTCTAGTTTTGCATTTGGGTAATGACACGACATCGACCATTAACACCCCATATGCATCGCATTCAGATTGGATTTTTTGTCGCGATTGCCTTTAAGTAACCCGACAAGGAACAAATTTAATCGCACTGTTGCACAATCACGTTTACCTGTCAGAGGGTAGTTAAAATAAATTCTCCTGTTATTACCCGTGTACATGCTCTAAAGTATGTATTCCATGCATTTATAAACCCTATTATTACTATACTACCGTACTATACTTAGTATATGTTAGACGCATAATAGAAAAACGCATCATTGACAAAACCTAACCGCTATTTACCGTATTTCAAATCACCCGCTTTAAAAAATAATTTCAATGGAATGAATATTTGAAAATCGTATTTTTTAATTATTATTATTATTATTATTATTATTATTATTATTATTATTATTATTATTATAATGCATTGAAATTATTTTTATGTGTAAATCAACTTTTGACCTGTTTGTTGTTGTTTAAATTATTATTAATAATAAAACTGTTAACTGTAGGCATTTAAGAGATGTACTTTAAAAACTCCATAATTTTACCAGCTAATTGTTATTTTTGTTTAAATTTTTATTGTTGTTGTTATTTAAAAAAAAATAATAATTTCGGAGGTGCTTTTTTAATAGTGTTCTGGTTCTTAAACAATAGAGGACGCTTCCAGTATTGTAAACAATTTCACCTCTGCTTTGTTTGGAAAAAGGTAAAATGACAAACTGGGGTGCATGAAAGTGCTACTCTGATGCGACGCGTGCCACTGCCTAACACCAGACCAGATGCAGATGCTCCATCCTTCCTGTTATCTTGTATGACAAAACCCGCTACATTTTTCTGTTAGCAGCAAGGGATCTTTTATATGGGTCATTCTACAGAAAGTGTCACTTTTCAAAATACAAATTCAAGATAAAACAATTAAAAGCTATAAATATGTATTGTTACCTTTTGGAAACTAGATGAATAAAGAAACATAAAATTATATCTGGCCACGCAGAACTGTAACTGGCCTGCACGTGTAGACACATGTTACACTATGAACAAGTTTATTATGTCATTGGTAGCGGGCAGCATGGCCCAGTGGTAGAGTGCCCGCCTGATGCGCGGTCGGTCTAGGATCGATCCCCGTCAGCTGACCACTGGGGTTTTTTCTCGACATAATCATATGTCCGACGCCGATATAACCGTAATTAAAATGTGTTGAGTGCGTCGTTAAACAAACCAAAACAAAATAAAAAAATATGTCATTGGTGTTACGGGACAAGTGGGGTGGTTCAGCAGTGTGATCCAATTGGTTTATAGTGATCAAGAGCACATGGATAACATATAAAGAATTACTTTATAATTAAAAACTATCCAAGGGTGTTATCTCTATTTCAAACACTTCTAAACACACTGTTACGCTAATTTTTATTATTCACTACAACTTAAGAGTTTTAAAGAGTATCTTTATATAAAAACAACACACACACGTCAAAATACCAACCAAGTTCAATATCCGTATAAATACAACTTAACCGTTTTATTAAGCACTTTTGTAATATCTGAAGTATCAGTTCTGTACTAGTTTCGAATAGACCACACCACAACACACATTATAAAAGGCGTATGGGTCTGGTGTTTATAACGTTGCCATGCGTGTCTGCTGAAATTGCCTGCTAGCGTAATTGAATGCTAGGAAGTGGCTGCTAGAATCCGCACGGTATTACAAAATGACGAGAATTGTTCCAACTTGCTAGTAAGCATTTGACGATATGCGTTAATGCCGACAACTCGCGAGTGAATTAAAAGTGCAGTTATGCTTGAATTTGAACTTAAAGCTGCTATGTCTGGATATCATATTATAACATCATGTAGAAATATGAAATACAAGCTCAAATGCACTTTTAAAAAACTCGTGCGTGTTCGCTATGAACGGATATCGTAAAAAGTATACGCTCGATTTGTAGTCATTGCCGCCATAGCTCGGCAAAGTTTAAACTACAGCCTGTTGTCAGTTTCAGTTAGCACGTGCTGTTGTCGATTTCAAATTGTAGGGTTCGTCTCAAAAAATTAAAAGAGAACTATTGCACTGTACGAAGAACGTTTGATGATACGGTACTAGTCTTTCGTTAAAACCGGTTTGACCATGACAACGTAACTTCCTATTTCAGAATTAATATTTTATAAAGTGTTAGTAGAACTTTCAAAGTTTAGTTTGTATACTAGAAACACATTAATCATGTATATATTGTTTAACAAAATATACTAAAGTAGACAATGAACGTTTTCACTTCTTAATTTTACGTGTTAAAATCGACAAATTCAAATAAATATTATTTCGTTTGGAAAGGGTAAAGTTGGAGGGGGTGTTATAGACATCAAAGTTAGAGCATATTGGTTTAATAATCATCCAACGCCATACAACCGTAAATAAAATGTGTTGAGTGCATCGTTAAATAAAACATATCCTATCCTTCCTTCCATCTGATGTTGGATGTCAAACATTTGGTAATGTTTACATATAATCTAAGAGAGGAATTGGGTGCATGTGCGGGGGAAGGGGTAATGGAGGTAAAAAACATTACTTGCCCAAGCTTAAAAAAAAATTGAAATGTATTTTCTGGGATCACGGCCCCATCCATATAAACTTCGCTCAACACAGTCTATAACCCCAACCCCGCTGAAATCCCTACACACATGCCTTGGAAACCCACTACATTGGTGTTTTTTTGTGTGTTTTTTTTGCAAGGAATCGTTTATATGTACCATCCCACAGACAGGATATCACATACAATGGACTTTTATATACCCGTTGATGCGGATCGATCCTAAACTAACCACGCATCCCCCCCCCCCACACACACACACACACACCTGTTTAGGTCTAAGTAATGAATACAAATAACATATAGTCTTGAAAAATGTTACATAAATCGAAGACAGTACCCTCTTCCTCTACCCCAAGAGCGTTACATAATTAGTAACGCGTATGCCAACAGCTGGCCACTGTCAAAATTCCAAGGCAAATTTCCCACCCACCGACCACTATGGATATAAATATGTTTTGGAGTTATGAGACGACCCCTCAATCAAGACAGTTAAATGTGTTCAAAAATTGCGAAATCTCACGTGATCTCTTGTTGGAGAGTTCCACACTTGTGATAAGCCAATGAAAACCGAAAGCGGTACGAGCCCGACAAAAGTGTTCCACTTTCAAAATAATGAATATGTGTTTGACCTGGATAGGCCAGCGTAGTGAAACCAAAGACGAATACGGCGCTATATATGCACCAAATGTAATGGGAGTTTCTGTTCTATATGCTTAAATAATAAAAATATTCCAGACAGTGCCGCTTTAAGAACTTGATTTTATACGATTGAAACCAGACACTGCAGCTTTAAAGTCTCTTGAGAAATGGCCGATAAAATATTCGTGCGTAAAACCAAGGACAAAACAAGTAACACCAATGACAAAGTGTAACACCAATGACAATGTGTAACACCAATGACATCCAAGACTGTATCATGGAAATTGAGACTACCACTACACTACTTGTTAGCAAAATTATGTAATTAATATTTGAAGAAGAAACAACACTTAAATTGTGTAAGGATGAGACGGACTATAGTAAACTTAATGGTTTTAGGGGTTTGTAAAGGTTTTTTTATCCTGCAATCACTATTTAGATACTTACTTGTCAGAACTTTATTGATAATGGAAATCTTTACTAACTGTGAAGAAAAACCTGACAAATCAACAACAAGCAAAAGACAACAAATCGGATATTAATTCTGCGAACCAAGCATAACGCAGTTAGAGACGTTGAAGATTGCAAAAAAACCCATTTATTTTACCCAAATTGCCATGATGCAGCTATGATGCTGCACAAGTCCCTTTAATTTTGAAATCATCTTCAAAAATATGCAAAGCGAGGAAAGCGGCATCTTATTCACACGCCTTGTCATTAGTGTTACTAATGGTCATTGGTGTTACTCAGTACCCGGTAACACTAATAACAGGTAACACCAATGACAAATGAGTGCATAATTCATTTATGCTCTCTAAAGAAACAGTTGAGAAAATTATAGCAGACATACCATGTCAACAATAATATACAAAATGTTTCTTAAAATTATTAGCCATTACATAAAACCGGCCTCGGTGGCGTCGTGGTTAAGCCATCGGTCTACAGGCTGGGTACTGGGTTCAGATCCCAGTCAAGGCATGGGATTTTTAATCCAGATACCGATTCCAAACCCTGAGAGAGTGCTCCGCAAGGCTCAATGGGTAGGTGTACACCACTTGCACCGATTAGTGATCCATAACTGGTTCAACAAAGGCCATGGTTTGTGCTATCCTGCCTGTGGGAAGTGCAAATAAAAGATCCCTTGCTGTTAATCGAAATAAGAGTAGCCCATGAAGTGGCGACAGCGGGTTTCCTCTCAAAATCTGTGTGGTCCATAACCATATGTCTGACGCCATATACCCGTAACTAAAATGTGTTGAGTGCGTCGTTAAATAAAACATTTACTTCTTTCTTTCCATTTTATAAATACGATGGTAACCGTAACACCAATGACAGTTAATAAACTATTCATATGTCTGATATTTTTTAGAAACGAGTTCAATGGCCGATATCTACCGGTGGAATATTTCATCCAGAGAGCATTTAGTTTCGTTTGTTTTTCCATGAGTAACACCAGTGTCATTGATATAAAACTCCAGGGACAAGGATATATTGCCCACTATCTTTTGAATACAGAACATATTTACAACATTCATTCTTTAGTGAGCAAGTCGGCCATCAATACGTATTACATTAAAGGTATTCAAAGTTGTGTCCTCTGTTATATATTTAACAGTGCATGTTATGTATAGTGTTGTACTTGGGAAAGGTAACACCAATGTGCGTTCCTGTTTGTGGGAAAGTGCATATATAAAAGATCCCTTGTTGCATTAAGAAAAATGTAGCGGGTTTCCTCTGATGATTACGAGTCAAAAATACCAAATGTTTGACATCCAATAGCCGATGATTAATTAATGAATGTGCTCTAGTGGTGTCGTTAAACAAAACAAGCTGATTGTTGTAAGCATGATTGGATTTAAAGTCTTGTTTTGTGTCAATCATTGAAGGATTATTGGAACAAAGATATATGTCTATTCGATTTTATGTACAGTTGTTTCATCAATACAGGTTCATTTTATGATCAGCCAGGATTGAAATTCTTTTACTTATCTGAGAATGAGCGTCTTGCTTTCATTCCTGGAATGAAAACTTCTCGAAATTGAATTATTATGATAACCTATTACTACTAACAAATAAACACATAACAAAATAAAAATAATAATAAGTAAATACATAATGAACATTATAATATTCATTCTATGTAGTATTGCATTAAGTTCAGAAATTAATTCGTGTCTGTCTACTTGCATTCGTTTTCAAGTAGTCAGTCTGGAATTTAAGTATTCAGTAAAAAGAGCTAACATATAAAGCACTCAGATGTTATATATAATGCAGCTGTGATTCATACATAAAACATTTGGTATCATTCAAAGGGTTGTAATCCCCCTACAATGACATCAGAAGTGGGTGGGGGTCCAGTTACCCAAAGCCACAGTGTCGTGTTGACATGTCAAATGAACGTCTTTCCAACCAGGAAGATTAGTGACTTTGTTCCAACGATTGGTTAACCTGGAGCCAACAAAAACACGAGAAACTAACCGGGGTGATTTACCTGTAAATATAATCAGGATGTTATGCATGGATAAGGAATGAGGGGACAACAGTGCTAGCTTTAAAAATTCAACAACAAAAAACGTTTGTTCTGTATAATGACACCACAAGAGCACATTTATTTATTAATCATCGACTACTGCATGTCAAAGAAATGGTCATTTTGACAGCCATAGAGAGAAATATAATATAATTTATAAACGACACACCAGCACACCAAAAAAAGACATTGGCTATTGGGTCAAAGAAAGGAATCCTACTACATGTTTTCATTAGTAGCAGGGGATATGTGATACGCACTATACCAGACAGGATAGCACATACCACGGCCTTTAATATATCAGTCGTGGTACACTGGCTGGAACGAAAAATAGCCCAATGGACCCACCGAGAAGAATCGATCCGAAACCGACCGCGCCTCAAGCGAGCTCTGTACTACTGGGCCACATCCCTCCCCACTTAATATATTGTGGCTTTAAAACTGTAGTTCTAGTTATGTCTGTTTTGAGTCAGTAATCTATTCTATTTTATTTGAATAAAGGACATGTTTTATTTAACGACACATTCAGCACAGTGTATTTACGGTCATATGGCATCAGACATTGTTAAGGACCACACAGATATCGAGAGAGGAAAACAGCTGTCGCCACTTCATGGGTTAGCAGCAAGGTATCTTTTATATGTACAATCCCACAGACAGCGTAGTACATACCACGCCCTTTGTTATACCAGTCGTGGTGCGCTAGCTGGAACGAGAAATGCCGAATGGGCCCCATTGACGGGGATCGATCCCAGACCGACCGCGCATCGAGCGAGCGCGTTACCACTTGTCTACGTCCCGCCCTGCTAGTATTTCTCGTTCAAGCCAATGCTTCATAGTTGGTCGGTGGGATGTTGCATATATAGATATACAAGATCCATTGCAGCTAATCATTGACCTCGGTGTTGTCGTGGTTAAGTCATGGGGCATAAGTCTGGTACATGCTGGGTTCAAGGCCCGGTACCGGATCCCACTAAGCGCGAGTTGTGACGACTCATGGGTTTGGCGTTAGACTACTACACCGACTTCTCTCTCACTAATTACTAACAGACAGCCCAGATAACTGAGGTGTGTGCTCGAGACAGTGTGCTTGACCCTTAAAGGGACATTCTTGAGTTTGTTGCAATGTTTAAGATGTTATCGACTAACAGAGGCTTTTTAACGATTGTAATTACATATCAAGACTAACAGAGACTGTTTAACAATTGTAATTACATATCAAATATATTTTTGTGCATGAAATATTAGTGACTGTATATTAAACTTCTTTTTTTCTGATCGTGCTAATATTTGTACTAGCTTAAATTTCATTTTATTACCTAAAATATAGTTTTTTTCATATGTACAAAATTAGTTGAAGACAAAATCCAGTTTGGGCTTCTTAGAAATATTAAGACGACCATAAACACATTAAATATACATACACTGATATTCTAAACAGGTAAATATATTTAATATGTAAGTTTAATCGTAAAAATATTTTATTAGTCAGAAATATTTTACCATGCAGCAAACTCAGGAATGTCCCTGCGTGCAAGCTATAGTTGATCATGCTTCAGATTTGGAGTCCGTTTGTGGTGATCCATAGATCCTTGCGAAATGCGGCATTGAGTAAGTCCAGTAGTGCAGATACCAAGAGGAGAAGCGGTCAGAACGATCCGAAACTGTCAAAAATTTCTTGAGTAGAATAGAATAGATTACTGTTATTATGATTTTTATTATTTTACTACCCAACTCCCTGGTTATCATCATTATCATCAATTAATTAAACAAGAAATACACCCCCTACCCCTTGATTATTTTAGACCAAGTATTTTAAGGTGTTTATTCCACCATCTTCATTGCAGTCTATTCACTGGCGAATCCAGATGTAAAAGATCCCCTGCAAATAAAAGATCCCATGTTACTAATAGAAACCCCTCGACTGCTATCGACCATGGGCGAACTGGTCCCTTGCACATGCCAGCGCGGGTGTTCCCTTCTTCACCCCCACCCCAAGCCTTTCCTGTCCTGGACGGAGGAGCCGACGAGAGCCGACACCTGCGCCCATTATAGGCGTGCACTACAAGTTGTTCAAACTGCACGTTAATTATATGACCTTGACCGTGAATAATGAAAACATTTAGCGGGTTTACTCTGAGACTATGTTAATATTACAAAATATTTTACATCCAACAGCCGATTATTAATTAAATCAATGTGCTCTAGTGGTGTCGTTAAACAAAACACATTTTAACTTTCTTCAGCTAGAAAAAAAAGACGCCACTAGTTCACATTGATTTATTTTTATTTTTTATCTTATCATCATCGGCTATTGGACGTCACGCATATCGTCATTCTGACACTGTTTGTTAGAGGAAACCGTTAAATTAAAACGGGAACCTTTTCATATTCAGCACTCACACACCACACTGGTAGGTATAAAGTTTGTTTTGTTTAACGACACCACTGGAACACTCAACCAACTGAGCTAAATAACGCCCCCAGCCACTCCACCCCGCCTCCCTCACACCGGCAGATATGGTGCTGTATTTCAGTTTAACGCAAAACAACACAACAGTTAAATAACAGAGATTCAGAATGTACGTAAAATCCTTTTGTTGAGAATTTGGTTGTTTGTTAGTTTGTGTTTTCTTCTTTGTTTGTTTGGGTGTGTGTGTGGGTTTTTTTTAGGGTTTTTTTTTTTT
>JAECMU010000787.1:3179-13801 GCA_016106625.1 Dracogyra subfuscus | reverse complement strand
AAAAACCCAGTGGTCAGCTGACGGGGATCGATCCTAGACCGACCGCGCATCAGGCGGGCACTCTACCACTGGGCCATGCTGCCCGCTAAAAACCTGGTCCGTATAACACATGCTGGAACTTAGTATACCACTACCAAAATGGCGGATAAAGCTTGCTTCGCTACACGACGGTGAGTACATTTTTTTCTTACAGCTACATGCTGGATGTCTTTCTGTTTAAAATAATATTGAGATACGGCTCTAGAATGATTACTCTATCCACCAATTTATGTAAAAACCTCGTTGTTTTGACGGTCAAAACAAACGTGATCAAAAGGTTTGGTGTTATTTTAAAGGGACATTCCTGAGTTTGCTGCAATATTTTAAGATGTTATTGGCTAATAAAATATTTCTACGATTAAACTTGCATATTAAATATATTTTCTTGTTTAGAACATTAGTGGCTGTATAGTAAACGTGTTTCTGATCGTTCTAATATTTGTACTAAGTTAATTATGATTTTATTTCCTAAAAAATATATTTTCGTACGTACGAAATTATTTGAAGACGAAATCCAGTTTGGGCTTCTTACAATTATTAATACTACCAGAAACACATTAAATACACAGACATTGATATTCTAAACAAGAAAATATATTTAATATGTTAGTTTAATCATAGAAATATTTTATTAGTTGGCAATATCTTACAATGTAGCAAACTCGGGAATGTTCCTTTAACCAAACATGTTATATTTATACTTTGAAAGTGTCATGATGAAAGCTTGTACACATTGGGAGCTAAATTAAGCACAAATGTAAATACGTTTTGGAAAGTCATTTTATAATTGTTCATCCAAGACATTTCTTATAGTTTAGGCACATCTTCGTCTGCTCCCCCGGGTTTAAAGCAAGATTGCGTCTACTTAAAAACATTTTATTTGAATTTGTTCCCCTAAAATATTGTGATTATATATTTCAACTTAAGGTGTGGGTTTTTTTCTTCCAGTATTGGCGAGATACAAAAAGAGGCCAGTACGTTCGGCCTATACCAATAACAAAAGAGGAAAGTTGTTTTCCGTCTTGACACCTAGGAGATTCAGTTCTGGCAAAAGGCTATGAAAACGTCGTTCCTCAGACTTAACAAATTGTACAAATAAATGTGTTTCATCAGTCCATTTAAGAAATCATCTTCCATATGAACACCTATAGATTGAAATTCAACATCCAACAATGGATTTCCAACACCACTACAGCATAGATCATCACAAAAGAAAGGAGAAAAGCGATTTAGGAGGGGGTTGTCATTCACATCTTAAAGTGCAAATGACAGTGATGATAATCATACATTTCAAGTGTTAGATGAGCTGCCCCTTGATGCAGATGATATAACATAAATAATGTCAATCTTCAGAAGCAGCGTTCAAAATGGCCTTCCCCCCAAACCCCCCACCCTCCAAAAAAAAACAATTTCCTATGTATTATTTAAAGATACGCTAAAATGGCAGTGTCCCGGTAATTCATCCAGTATTTTGATGCCAACAAGGACTTATTTTGGACAGGTAAATTGTGTTCATCAGATTCATGAGAGGGCTTTCTCGCCGGGATATATCCGTGACCACCTCAAGGAGTTCAACCTGCATGTGTCCACTACAAGGACAATATGCTCATGTGTTCACATGTTACATGCAGTTAAATTGTACATATAAACAAAGTTTCAACTATTCAAATGCATCTTATTTCTAAAAAACAAAACACCCACAAAAAATAAAACACCTCACCCAAGCATTGTTCGAGACCTGTGAATGCTTATATATAATTGGTTTTGATTTGGTTACATGTATATTGAAAGGCAGCCTGGATAGTCTAATAATCCTATAACTGTTCGTGTTACATTACTGACACTATGCGATACCACTGACAGTAGTAATGAAACATGTATGTTATCACATTCCATATGAGAAACATCTCAGAGGTTTTGGATTGGATAAAAACTCATTGTGGTGCAGTATTTTCAATGTGACGTCACAATTGTAATTCCGTTTGTTTGTTTTGTTGTTTGTCTGTTTTTTGTTCGGCTTGAATTTTAAAACCAATTTTTTTAGTACAATGGTAAAATAAATATAATGTAAATCTCCTCATTTATGAAATACGTTTCTCAATTCGTGATGGTTGACTATCTTACTTATATTACTCACGTTAATTTTTCAAAACGTCATCTAAGACTAAAGCCCATGTCTTAATTAACGAAGATGAAATAAATACAATAATCAACTGTCACTTATTGTGGAACCTTTATGAACACAATACAACTTACGTAATATTGTCATCAGATTGTGTCTAAACACATCTGAAAACACCCAGATGTAGGTCAAGGGTCAGTCAAGGTCACTTTAACCTATTCGAGATACACGGCATGCATCCATATACTAGGATTGCTGTTTTAGGTGTCCAGTAGGTGACTAATAACAAACCAATGATACAGGAAAGAAAGAAAGAAATGTTTTATTTAACGAAGCATTCAACACATTTTATTTACGGTTATATGGCGTCAGACACATGGTTAAGGACCACACAGATTTTGAGAGGAAACCCGCTGCCGCCACTTCATGGGCTACTCTTATGTCGATTAGCAGCAAGGGATCTTTTATTTGTGTTTCCCACAGGCAGGATAGCACAAACCATGGCCTTTGTTAAACCAGTTATGGATCACTGGTCGGTGCAAGTGGTTTACACCTACCCATTGAGCCTCAGGGTTTGGAATCGGTATCTGTATTAAAAATTCCATGCCTCGACTGGGATCCGAACCCAGTACCTACTAGCCTGTAGACCGATGGCCTAACCACGACGCCACCGAGGCTGGTCAAACTAATGCTACAATGCATTATAATGTCGAATTATTAAACTATATAAAAACTAGATAATTCATTCCAATGAATTTGGAAACGCAGTGTCCTTGGAGATGACTTCTAGTTGATATCACCCGTCCACGGTCAGTTCAATGGTGCCCGCCTGGTCTGCCGTGATGGACAACCGTATGTCTGTGGAGGGCAGACCTTCCAGAATATAGTTGGCCGCATTCTTAACAAACTGTTCTGAAAAACTAAATTTGGAGCAGACGAAGATATGCCTAAACTATAAGAAAATTCTTGGATGATAATTATAAAATGACTTTCCAAAACGTATTTGCTTAATTTAGCTTCTAGGGTGTACAAACGTTCATCATGACACTTTTTAAGTACATAAATATAACTCGTTTTCTTAACATAACACACACAAAAACTTTGATCATGTTTGTTTTGGCCGTCATAACAACATATTGATAGAGTAATCATTCTAGAGCCGTATCGCAATATTATTTTAATCAGAAAGGCATTTAGCATGTAGCTGTACGACAAAATGTACTCGCCGTTGTGTAGCGAAGCGTGCTTATCTGCCATTTTGGTAGTGGTATACGAAGTTCAAGCATGTGTCATACAGTTTAGGTTGTACCCCTTGTATAATATAATGGTACAAGATACACCTATTGATATCACAATAACAACATATAATATAATGGTACAAGATGTACCTATTGATATCGCCATAACAACATATAATATAATGGTACAAGATGTATCTATTGATATCGCTATAACAACATATAATGTAATAGTACAAAATGCAACTATTGATATCGCCATAACAATATATAATATAATGGTACAAGATGCACCTATTGATATCGCCATAACAATATATATTGTAATAGTACAGGATGCACCTGTTTATATTGCCATAACAATAGATAATATAATGGTACAATATACATTTATGATATCTCCATAACAACAGATAATATAATGGTACAAGATACACTTATGATATCGACATACCAATAGATAATATAGTGGTACAAGATACATCTATGATATTGTCATAATAACAGATAATATACAATGAACAACAATGAAAACGCATTGCCCCTGCGCGTGCTGTAACCTGACTGTGGTGTAGGGGTGTAACATTCTCTTTGAGAATGGCCAGTACAGCACAAATTCAGTAAAAGTCAGTATCTTTCTGTGATATTTTTATTTGTTGCACAGTTCTTTACACTGTGTTTTGATTGAAATATTGAAGTTTTGTGTTGATGATGATCATCACATTGTTATTGGGTTTGTTTTTTTCATTTACCTTAATTTGACACCCAATAGCCGATGTATTTTTCGTGCTGGGGTGTCTTTAAACATTCATTCATTCATTCATTGAAAGCGCATTGATGATAACAAATGTGAATTGGCGTATATCAGCATTACAAATACCAGTGAATAAGTGCCGTTCTACAGTTTTAACCATGCATGATGACGAATAACGTACAAAAGCTACTGCCTGAACACTCCATGAAACATAACACTAAAATACAACATTTTGCATGCATAGCATGAAAAACGTAAAATGAATGTGCAAATCATGCTGACTGGGGCTACAAAAATGGTCTCTGAAAAGCCACTTCCATTTATAAAGTAGTCTTTAATCGACAGGAACCACCAGGGATCATCTACGTCCAGGCCAACAACGTGTTACGACACCGTGACAAGATCGTCATATTGTTCTCCTTCATATTCGTGATCGAACACTGCCAGGACTGCACCAACTGTTCAAGGTCGACGAGGAGTTACCAGCGCAGATAATGTGCGTCGCCGTCTTCGCTCTGCTGAGCTGCGTGCTCAACGACCATATGTTGGACCTATCCTGACAGATCGACATCGAAATGAGCGCCAACGTTTGGCAGGAAGGTATCGTCACTGGAGATTACAACGTTGGCGTGGTGTGCTATTCTCTGACGAATCCCCTTTCCATTTAAGGAATGATGATGGTCGGTTGCGAGTGTGGCGTACGCGTGGAGAACGTTACTACAATGGCTGTCTTGTCCAGACGGATCGATGGGGTGGAGGGCGTATCATGGTGTTGGGCGGGATTAGTTATCATCACCGAACAGCACTCCATGTTTGCTGTGGCAGAATAAATGCCATTTACTATCGGGATAACGTCATGCAAAATCACATCATTCCCTTCTTTCATCAGCATCTATATATGCACACTTTTCAGCAAGATAACGCCCGGGCAAACACAACACGTGTTACAACAAAGTATTTAGCGAACAATAACGTCGCTTTGCTTGAATGGCCAGCACTGTCCCCTGAATTATGGTCAATAGAGCATCTTTGGTATTATCTTGGTCAAGGCATCTCACGTCGTACACAAATGAATAACCTTAGATAACTGGAAAACGCACTACAGCAGGAGTGGAATGGTATCCCCCAGAACACTGTTCGTAGACTTATCGGGTCAATGAGAAGACGTCGCATGACTTGTGCTGTTGCAGATGGTGGTTATACGCGCTATTGACTTTTCATTGTGACCCCATGTTTCGTTCATACATAGATGAATTAAAACTAATTAATAGCCGTACATCCTTTTTGGTTTGTTGTCATTATCTATGATTCATCTATTGCTGTTCACAACAAAAAGGTATTAATTTCGAAATCCAAACATTTCTTGGTGGTTCGTTTTCAATGCTGTTCAGTATATAATAGTACAAGATACACCCATGATATCGAAATGACAGTAGATAAACTCTATGACTAAAGTATAATCAATATTTCCTCACTTTCTGGAACGTCAGACACACGATCTGGTGAAGTCAGTTAAAAGTCTGTTGAAGCGTTCTCCAAATGTGACTATCGCATTCAAAGTAGTTCATACATTTCACGACATCGCGACTGGGCATCCGTGTATGAATTAGTGGGCAGCATAGCCCAGTGGTACAGTGCCCGCCTGATGCCCGTCGGTCTAGGATCGATCCCCGTCAGCTAACCACTGGGTTTTTTCTCGACATAATCATATGTCCGACGCCGATATAACCGTACTTATAATGTGTTGAGTGCGTCGTTAAACAAACAAAACAAAATTAAT
The DNA here is from genome assembly GCA_016106625.1 of Dracogyra subfuscus. Classification (NCBI taxonomy): domain Eukaryota; kingdom Metazoa; phylum Mollusca; class Gastropoda; order Neomphalida; family Peltospiridae; genus Dracogyra; species Dracogyra subfuscus. The sequence goes on along the minus strand of JAECMU010000787.1, from coordinate 7,868 downwards.
CATTAAAAGAGGATTTGCTTCAATACAAGATAACATTATCTATTTTAGCTGCTGGGATTGAACTGTTTGTTCTAAAAATGTTAACTATTACAATTCAGAAGAGATTGATAAATAAATGGTGCACAATGCGTTTGATATGTAATTATATATTGATGTTAACGTTTCTGAACATAATGTTAACATTGCATTTTTAATACTAGCGACGTCTGTAATAGACTGTTGTCACGACTTGATAGCTAAAAACACCACCAACACGCAAATTGTTTTAAATATATATTTTATTAAACGAAACATAGCATATAATCCCCACCGGACCCCACGTATACATACCACAACCACACAAGCATACAGTTAGTCCATTCATTCGCGTTCATTCATACCTCCTAGTATGTTTAACTAGTAAATGGAAAGGTTTGGTTGTAATATGTATATGCAATTCTAGGTACTTGTTTTACCTAAAATGAAATCGATAAATACTTTGGCATATACCTGTATTATTACGCATCGAGTCAGGTTTCATGTCTTTATGTCATATCATGTCATAGGGTTTAACGTGCACATTCAGAATAAGCTGTGGTAGCTCTTTCGTCCAAGACAGAAAGTTGGGGGGGGGGGGTGTAGGAAGGACCGCCTGCACTGGCAGATGCAAGGGAGCACCAGCAGTCCGATCAAGATCCGTAGCAAGCGGGGATGGTGGTGGTGGGGCTATGGAATTTTGAATGGAGCATTAATTATGCCAAAGAGAAAAGGTGCGCATTTCAGTATGAAGGAATTTTTGGCGCAATTTTTGAACGGTCGGCCGAAAGGAAAAAGGATATGTCTTTAAAGAAAAGTACCGTAAACAGTTATTCCATGTCTTGCACCAACCTGTCCAGCAACACGTGCATGTATATATAAAATAATTTCCCCGAGAAACACCCAACGAATGACAATATTACATACTATCCTATCAGAAAGAGATACATTTATTATATGCATCTGTTAAAAACTATATTTTCGGGACACTTCGAAGTTCCGTTGAGCTGGTGTGCACCTAAATGCAGAACGTTTGCATCCATTCCTCAGTCTGTGTCGTTTATATTCAGATATCAAGAAGCTACATGTATTCCCTCCACCAGTCGCGTGCAACAGAATTCCCAGCACAAAGACCTGGTCTTTAAAATCTCCAGTTGGATATTTCATCCAGGGAAAATGTTTTTTTTAACGTACTGTTCAAGCACTATTGAAGACTCTGTGGCCGCTTACACAAAGCGTGTTCAAAACCGTTGTATTCATACAATTGGAGAGTCAACCATACGATAATGGTTTGTGTATCTGGAACGAAGACTTAATTTCGTTCGTGTGGGCAGATACCGACAAAACAGACCATTGGTGACTGTGCTGAATTCTCATAACATAACAATGTTCTGGTTCACACATGGATATCCTTTCTTCCATCTATCCATTGCCAATAACAAAGCGTTCAGCAAACCTGTACATGTGTATTTAGATAAACTTCCAAAAGGATGCAATGATATTATAATTATTAATTTATATGTTCATTTTAATGATTACGCTCCCGACTCACTACAACGTCAGGCACACGCTCTGATGAAGTCAGTTAAGAGTCTGAAGAAGCGTTCTCCAAATGTGACGATCACCTATAAAGGATTCTATGTATTTGGCTACAAGGCAGTATTTGTCGATGATTACTGGGCATCCGTGTATAAATTGATTGTTAAAGGAGAATTCGCTTTAATATAAGATAGCGTTATCTACGGGACTAATTATATTTTCAAACTGGATTATTTTTGTGAAACACTTCTTTGTGATTTTATTTGTGGTCATAAAAGCAATTTGTCGTTTAGATTTCCATTTTATTTTTTTAAATTGACAGAATCTGTTTTTACATTTAGTTTTACAGGCTATAGTAACAGATTTATTATAGGTTTTTTTTTTTTAATTATATCTCTATGTTTCACATTTCATTAATTAAACAAGTATTTTTAGAGTGAGAGAGTTTCGATGCATTAATATTTATGTTGGGAGAAATATCGGACATTATCCAAGAAAATAGAAAGAAATGTTTTATTTAACGACGCACTCAACACATTTTATTTACGGTTATATGGCGTCAGACATATAGCTAAGGAGCACACAGATATTGAGAGAGGAAACCTGCTGTTGCCACTTCATGAGCTACTCTTTTTTTTATTAGCAGCAAGATATCTCTTATATGCATCATCCCACATACATACCACGGTCTTTGATATACCAGTCGTCGTGTACTAGCTGGATCGAGAAATAGGCCTATGGGTCAACCGACGGGGATCGATCCCAGACCGACCACGAATCGAGCGAGCGTTTTACCACTGGGCTACGTCGCTCCCCGACATTATCAAAATGCTAGCTCTAAATAAGACAATGGGTTCAAATTAAATATATCAAAGATTACTAAAACGTCTCATTCAAATATCAAAGATATACAAAACTAAATAATTTCATCACTGTAAAAGTGTTTGCAAAAAGAAATATTGTGTTTAAACATATTTAATATCTGGTATTACATTCCATATCATCATGCATTAATATATAATACAAACATATAAAGATATGACGATGCATATAAATTATACATGTCTAGGTCGCATGGGTTTAGACCAGAAACATGCTTAAGATACACAAAATATGTACATGCACGTAGGTAATTTTCATATTTAGTTTTCACCTTAAACTCTAATTATTAACCACTCCATCAATATATTCGCAAAATGTTAGTTTTATTTAACGTGTAATGCGTTAGTTTTACTTAACGTGTCTGTACTAGAGAGGAATCTTATGAAATGCCATACCGACGTTTAAGTGGGTTTTATCACATGGGCTATTATGTTATGTGCATGCCAAACAGTTCGTTTCAGTATTATAACGTGTTTATATAATCATAAATGTTAGCTTTTTTAAAGTATCACCACTTTTAATATATAGATTAGTAACTTCATGGGAATATTTGGAATGAAAGGTCGGTGAGAACACCCCTCGTTTTTTATGATATTACATAGTGGTAACGCATATGTATTATCAAATTACAGACATTCCATGGGTTGCTCCTACCTAGGCGATGACCCATACGCCACAGCCATATCATCCAATGAAATAAGCACGATCGTAACTGACTGCTCTGTGACGAATAACTTAACCTGAAACTGGTTGTACAGTGGTACCTACGACACTGTAAATATGTTAGAAAATACGTTTAAATTCATTTTAAACCTGGTTTTCGGGATTATGTAAAAAGTAGAATAACACATAAAATATGTATTGAGCCAAGTGTAGTTTTCTTATAATATATATATTATTAATTAGTTATTTGAGGTATTAATCGTTTATAGTTAATCACTTACCGTATTACAGTTTATATATTAATAGTGTAGGTTTATACTGAATATTTCTTTGATACAGATGGAAACATGTAGCGGGTTTTCTCTCTATAACTGTGTCAAAATGACAACATCCAATAGCAAATGATTAATAAATCAATGTGCTCTAGTGGTGTTGTTAAACAAAGCAAAGTTGTTTGTATGATTAAATAAAAGTTGTACCTTTCTTATTATTATCACTGTCAACAATATCTTCAGTGAAACTTTGTATCCTTGTACGAACGCGTAAGAGGTTTGATACAATCACCAACTGATAACACACATACACTTCGGTACATGTGCACCATGCATTCGGCGTGGCGATAGTTTGGACTTTAGAGTCCATAGGGCTGTGTGGCCGTGCGTGACATCTAACAAATAAAATACACTATGTTGGACTGGAAGATCGTTTTGTTTTGGGGGGTTCTAGCCTTTGTGGCAGCTTTAAACTTCGGAAAGGATGGTTTGCAAGATGAAAACCGATTGGTTGAGACAGGTAAGTATGTTTACATTTATTACGAAGACTTTTGCTGGTATATAGCATTATTATGGGGTGGCTGATATCTCGTGGGTCTTCCTTATGTTACATATATGTAACTTATCTCACATTCAGCAACCATGATGGAGATCTTTTCTACTTAAACTGAAGAACCTGATAAACAACAACCATGATTAAGATCATTTTACATAAATATTGAAAGTTCAAACTGATATATCTGATAAACAACAACCATGATGAAGATATTTTTTACTTAAACAATGAAAGTTCAAAATGAAATATATAACATAACATATTGTTGACGACATCTTCCTCTAACCTTTCCCAATGGCAAAATTAAAAACAAAAACACTTTGAGTCTGTCGTTTTAATTATGATAATGGGGAGACATTTATGTATGTATCTATCTATCTACATATCTGTATATTTACATATCTACATATATCTATCTATCTACCTACCTACCTATTTGTATACATGTATCTACCCATCTATGTATGTATGTGTGTCCGTGCGTGTGTTTCTATATGTGTGTCTGTATATATGTAGGTGTGTATGTATTATATAGAGGATTCGTCACGAGTGTTTTTTAATATGGAAAATATCAACCGAGTGTTAGTTAATCGGTATTTGTCGAGGCTCTGCCGAGACAAATACCGATTAACGACACGAGGTTGATATTTTCCCTATTAAAAACACGAGTTGCGAATTCTATTTATCCTATAATACTTCTAAAATAACATTCTAATTACTTTTTTAGTAAATCACAGTACTAAAGTCGACGCCATCGATAAT